>CBVK0100827463.1:0-26373 GCA_900067695.1 Picea abies
AACCTTTTAAGCCCAAGGAAATTATATCCATAGAAAATGACAAGATTCCCAAAGGCTTGACTTCCCTAGAAAGTTTGTTTTCATCGAGTGATGTAGGCAATAAAGAGAAACAAAAAGAAGAGGAGTCGAAAAGGAAGGTGGGTGAAACCATATCCTTGAACATTGGGACACTCGAGGCTCCAAAGAATGTTAAAATAGGTGCCCAATATTATGATGAAGAGAAAATGAATTTTTACAAGCTACTTGGTGAATTTCAAGATGTTTTTGCTTGGTCTTATGAGGATCTTCGTTGTTTTGATCCTGGTCTTATATAGCATACCATCCCCATCAAGGAAGGTATAAAACCAATTAGGCAAAAACAAAGACCTATCAACCCTACCCTTGAAGAAACTATTCGAAAGGAGTTGGAAAAACTCTTGAAGGTTGGCATTATCTTTCCCATCAAGTACTCTGAATGGGTTTCAAATTTGGTTCCTGTTCAGAAAAAAACCAGTCATATCAAATTATGCATTGATTTTCGTGCATTAGATAAAGCTAGTATAAAGGATCACTTCCCTCTCCCTAACATGGAAATGATTTTGCAACAAGTAGTAGGGTCACAAATGATGTCCTTACTTGATGGTTTTTCTGGTTACAATCAAATCAAGATAAAACGGGAAGATAAATATAAAACCACCTTTATTACTCGTTGGGGTACCTTTTCTTATGAACGTATGCCTTTTGGTTTATCTAATGCAGGTGCAGCTTTTCAAAGGGCTATGCAAGTAGCTTTTGATGATTTGATCAGCAGGATCATTCAGATCTACTTGGACAACTTAACTGTTTACTCTAAGACCCGATCAGATCACTTTGGTCATGTGAGAAAAGTTCTCATGCGATTTAATAAATTTGGCATCTCTCTAAACCCTTCTAAGTCCATTTTCGGTGTCATCGAGGGCAAGCTCCTTGGACAAATTGTCTCTGATTCAGGAAAAATCATTGATCCTAGAAGGATTGTTGTTATCCTTAATCTGCCTATTCCCACTTATAAGAAGGAGGTTCAAGATTTTATGGGGGTTATTAACTTTTTCCGTAAGTTTGTTCCATATTTTGTTGTGATGGTCAAACCAATTCATAGTTTTCTTAAGCAAGATCATTCTTTTTCTTGGATAGATGATCTCAAAAATTCTTTTGAAGGGATTAAGAAAGCAATCTATTTCGCACCAGTTTTGGCAAAGCCATATTTTGAAAAGGGATTCATGATATATACTATTGCCACTGAGAAAGTGGTTTTTGTTGTCCTCATGAAAAATGATGACCAAGATAATGAAAAACCAGTGGCTTACATGAGTCAAAATTTGTCTAATGATGAACTTAAATATTCTTTTATTGAGAAACATTTTTTCACTCTTGTTAAAGTTGTTGAAAATTTTCGCCACTTCATCTTAGGTAAGAACACGTTGGTAAAATTCCCTTTACCTGCTGTCAAGATTTTTCTCTCACTGACTTATCTTTCAAGGAATCTTGCACATTGGCTTGCCAAGATCTAGGAGCATGATTTGAATATCGTGACTTCTACCACTATCAAGAGACATGACTTAGCCCTTCACTTAGCTCAGCATGCTGAGAATAGTGAAGAAATTGATGAAGAGGATAGTTCCCTATAAACTCTCTTTTACATTGATAACCAGATCCTCCATGTGTCTGAACATCCTTGGTATAAGAATTTGGTTTATTACTTACAAAACCAAAGATGCCCAGACAACTTAGAAACCCATCAAAGGAGAAGGCTTCGTCTTGAATCTACAAGACACGTCATTATAGGAGACTTCTTGTTTCGAACATATGTTGATGGTGTGCTGCTACACTGTGTAAACAATGGGGATGCATAGAAACTGTTGCAAGAAACTCATGGTTCTTCAAGTTCTGTCATTCATGTAGGAGGCCATTTTTCTGCTAAAACCACTGCTTTCAAAATTATTAGGAAAGGATACTATTGGCCTTCAATCTTCCGTGACTCTTATGTTTTTTTGAGATCTTGTGACAAGTGCCAAAAATTTGCAGGGTAAGAATGCCTTTCATCCATGCCATTACAACCTGTCCTTCGAGACTTTCCTTTTTCAAATTGGGGATTGGATTTTATTGGTCCTATTAATCCTCCATTTTCAGCAGGACACGTTTTTATTTTAACGGCCATAGAATATTTTAAGAAATGGGTTGAATTTGTCCCACTTAAGCATTCAAGAGATGATCAAGTAATTTCTTTCCTTGAAAATAACATTTTTTCCAGATTTGGTCATCCATTGGAAATTATTACAGACAATGGTCTCGCTTTCATTTCTGCTAAGCTGACCCAATTTTTAGCTAATTTGGGGGTTAAAAATTTCACCTCATCAACTTATTATCCCCAAGGGAATGGGTAGGTTGAGTCTACTAACAAAAATCTGGTAAGAATCGTCAAGAGGCTCATCGAAGATAAGCCTCATCAATGGTACACTCTCCTCACTTACGCCCTTTGGGCAGATAGAACTACCACCAAGGTGAGCACTGGTTTCACTCCTTTCCATACTTTTTATGGTCAAGAAGCCCTCTTGTCAAATGAGTTAGAACTTTCTTCCTTAAGGTTGATGCTACAGATCAAAGAATTAAATTCTTTCGATGTTTCACAAAGGATAAACACACTCCTAGCTTTGGAAGAGAAAAGGATGTTTTCTTTGGATAATATTAAAAGGAGACAACAAATTGTTAAGAAGTATTTCAACAAGAGTGTCAAGACTATCAAATTTAAGGTTAATGAAAAAGTATTGTTGTGGGATTCAGCTCACGCTGATAGGGGAAGACATTCAAATTTTTAAAAATTATGGTTGGGTCCTTTCAAGATCGCTTTCGTCTTAGGTATTAATTCTTACATTCTAAAAGATTTACAGGAGAAATTGTTTTCCTACAGTAGTAACGGTTCTCACTTGAATCATTACATGGAACCAACTTGAAAATTTCTAACGTTGTTCATATTTTTTGTATATTAGTAGTCTCGCTCTGCTTTCAGTTTTTCACTATTTATTTTCTTTTATTTTCTACTTTATAGTAGTTTGATTTATGCTCTCTTTTTAAAACATTTCCTACTGCTTATACATTTCTTATTTCTGTTTTTTTTAATTTTTCAATTTTATTTCTGTTAGGGTTTTATTACTTCTCATCTTTTAGTTGATTTTGGTCAAGAATAAGATGTCAGATCAGTACTGCCACAGTGCCACCCCTGCAAGATATTGTTGGTCAATAAAAATCAATCTTACACAGTTGCTATGATGATTCCCCTAAAAGAACACTTGAATTTGTTATCTTCTTCACTATTATCTTATAAAGAAATTGGTTATCTCCCGCTTCTACTTTCCATTTCTTCATCCATTTGAGATTTAAAAGAGAAAATCCATAAATTTTCTCCTTGAATTAAAGAGAAGATTTTGGTTGAATGATTATGCATACAGGGTTAAACCCCCTCTGATCCAAGTGTATATCAGTGGCCACCCACCTTTTCCAACTGGCTCAAAACAGTTACTCTGTATTTTTACAGTCTCTATACATTTATTTCATTAATACAAATCATGTATTAATTTATATCTATGGTTATGGTTTCATATCTGATACATTTCTGTTATATTATTGGATATATGCAATATCTCTATGCATTTCTTTATTATATCTCCGCTCTCATTTCATGCCGAAAATACATCCAGATCACCCTCATACTTAACACTTTTCATGAGTTATTCCTAAATTCCCAGTCATTTTTCCATTAAATCCACTCACTTATCCCTATTACATAATCATCTTGGTCATACCTTCTTCATTTTTTGTTCTTGGTCTACAAAACCATGAGTTCTGGGTTCTAATCTGTTGGAAACAAATTTCCCTGTGGAGTGGCCAGTTTGTTGACGATTAAAATCGCCACGAGGATTTTTCCTGCAAAGTATTGCTAAAGCCTATTAATTATAATCTAATGATATATATAATAATAGCAGGTGGGACCCCCTTGTAGATTGGAGGATCAAGTTCTTATTTGATATTTGTGTTGTTGTTTGACACTGCTTACAGGGCTCTACATGGTTGATGAAATCTTGGTTCTATTGCGACAAATGGATGATGGATAAGGCATGTTATGTGTTGTTTTTGTTTCTCTAGACTCTAATTTCATGTCATAATGTCTTATGATATTCGTTGTTACCTTTTCTATTTACTCCTTGATTTATTACTTGTGACACCTGCAAAATATACATGTTAGTAACAAAAAATAAGAGCAATTGAAAATAAATAAAGCAATACGAACAAAATCCAAAAGAAAGGAACTATGCTACTATGCCATATGATGCTTCACTATGCATTTGAAGTTTAAAGGAAATAGTGTTAGTCCAAATAACAATGTTAATAACTATGTGATATATTGATTCATGTGAAGGCACGTTTGATATGCATTATGATATGTTTGGAAATGGTTAATGTGATATATGGTGGCACACTTGGCAAGTGATTGATGGTAGTTTCGATGCATAGATTAATTGGATGGATTAATGAAGGACTAGTTGGCACGTACTAAGTGATGGAAGGAATAAAGAATGGAATTGACGTGCATTTACTGCATGTCACTCCATACCCCTCCCAATGGTTGTCACCCTATCTTGTTTATCGTTCAATTGTGTTTCATTGTGGTTAAGCTCTGATTTTCAGGAAAGGGAAGAATCACTCGACCAAGCTCACGTTTTTAAGGATTTTGGTTGTAGGTATGTCTTTTTCTCCATCCATGAACCCACTCTGGTTATGAAATAGGTATTAGCTCGGTGATGTATGGGTCTGTGCTTTTCTTAAGACTGGAAACTGTGTAAACTTGTGATATTTATCTGGAATGGATGGTTTTTGTGGTTTTCATTGCAATGATGGTTGAAGTCATAGTTTCATTAATCATTCTAAGTGATAGAAGCCATGAAGGCTCTTTTTCATCCTTATTGGTTTTGGTTGAAGGTTTTCATTTGGTCCAGATTGGATGGCAGTCTCCACACACATTTTTTGTCACCATACCCAGTCGTTTTGTTTTTATGGAGTTGTTGGTTTTGAACCACCTTGTGTCATTATGTATTGTTTCACCTAGGTATGGGTTCATTCATGATATCGATGTTTGTAGAGTGGGTTATGATGGCTATTATGCCAAGGGCCTTGCTTAAGGTTGATTTCTATTTCTTGGCTCTATTTTATCTCAGCATTCATCGGGTTGATTGGGAAAACCATGAGGGTTATACCCTGCATGTTCTCGATGTTGTTACAAATCAAAATAAAGCCTCTGATCCTTTGTTCATAGTCTCTCATATCTCATGAACTGTCACCATGTCTGCAAAGTTATTGGTGGTATGTCTTGTGTGTCCATCGTATGGTCTCTGAGGTTCTCACACGTTGTTGGGGGTTGACTCCAATCTCCCTTTATTGATCCACAGAGTGAACCCTTGATTATTCAAAGCCCGTTTTGGAGCCAGCCTTATCCTATCCGGCACATGTTTGACTATTATGAGTTGGTGGAGTATCATTGATAATGGTTGGTTATTGGTTGTCCTTGTTAATAGTTTCTACAGTGATTTTTATGATTGGTGTATAATCAATGTGTTATTTTATTGTGGCAATGGATTCAATAGTTCAGGATGGTTTGATGTTTTGATTCAGATTAATTAGACATATATAGTCACAAAAATACTCTTGCATTTCATTGAATGGTATGTGTATCCTACAACATCGTTTAAGTTGAAATTATGATTGTTGTTATTGTGTGTTTAAATGGAAAATCAGGATTGTTGTAGTTTGAAGTATTGATGATTGTGTTTTGGATGTCTAGTGTATATGTTTGATGGATATCGTACATTGTATTAGAGATGGGCATGGTATATATGATAGTATGGTCTCATTGCAATTTTATTCTTTAATGGAATTGAGGAATGGAATAGGGCACGCTGAACAAAGTGGAAGCAAGTGACTGTGTGTTCATTTGGAAATTGTTTTAAAATAATTAATGGGACAAATGAGAAAAAACAAAACTCTTATACATGTTGTTTTGGAAGGCATATTGTCTTGTTTTGATGACACTGTGTTAAAACCTAATTGCGAACAATAAGCAAGTTAATACACATAATTGATTAAATTATACACAGTAGTTTTTTGATTGATCACATTGATTATTTGGTTAGTGTTGGATCTTTCGCATTTTATCTAGAATGGTTTTATGTATTACTTAATGAATTTTATGAACAATATCCACTCTCTTTCCCTGCCATTATTTCACTTTTCACTAATTACAATTCCCTCACCTTACCATATCCATTACTCACTCCATGTTCCTAAAATTTAATTACAGTTAAGAGGAGCTCGGTATTATGACAGTTTAAGATCACGGGGATGGATTACAATGATGTGTTATTTGGTTTACATCTTAGTTGATTGTTGTTGTCTATGAGAAGTAACCATGTTCTTTTCCCCCTCATTTTAACATTTTTCTCTCAATACAAACCCCTCACATATCCCAGAACCTTTGTTCACCCCCTTCTCATTGTCAACGGTCAAACAATTTGTATGGATTGAATTGCATGAGTCTAATATCGTATTGAGAAAAAATTTATTTCAAATTTTAAAAAGAGTTGTTATGTATGGTCAATAGAAAAACTATTTGCTAATCAATTATGTATACAAGAATGAGATTTTCAAGAAAAAGGTTGAAAACCGAGGCCCATCAAGCCCTTGACAAAGGGAAAGCCACTACTGCCCCTTCCTCACCTTCAAATGATTCTGATAAATCTATGTACTCTCGCATGCATTTGAGGGATGATTGCTCTCATGTGATCAGCGAGATTAGGCCTAAAGGCTCCACGCATCCTAAGGAAAATTCAGAGAGATTAAAAGGTGATAGCAGCAACAAGGAAAATATTGACTCACAAACTAGAAAATAGGGATTTTAAGTTTTTTTTTTTTATTATTGTTGAGGACAGTTGACTTCAGATTTTTTTTGGACAACATGTTTTTTGTATATATTGGTAATAGTTTTTGAAAATAATTTCAAATATCAATGAGATAAATTTTCAAGCATGAATGTGATGATTGGAGTCACAAGGAGGGATGTTTTGTTTAATTAACTAGTTATGTTATGATTGTTAAGAACTAAAGGGGATTCACAAGGCGTCCCACCTACTAGTTATTATTTATTTAAAACCCTTATTATAGATCGGAAGAGCCTTTTCCCCCTAACTAAAAATTTAGTTGAGTTTTTAGTTAACTTAACTAATGAAGTATTTCAACTACTTCAACCAATTCTAATTTTCTTAAAAGCGAAAGGAAAGGGAGGAGCAGAGGGAATAGAAGGAGAAGCATACTAACGTTTTCTCTTTAAGTTTGTGTTGAGATAGTTCATTTTTCATTCATTCCTTAATTTATCACAAGCCTAATTCTTTTTAATGATAGCAGGGTCTTATTGTAGACAACAAGATTCAGGGCCAAATTACATCATTCTGACACTTGTTTTTCAAAGGTGTTGATCTATCTTTGATATTCTCTGTAGAATTGTCTGTTTGTGAATTTGTTTTCATGATTGACAAAGGTTATTGTGTAGAGTCGAGTGGGAAATAATCTGTGGCAAGATTATCCAACTTTTAGAGTTCAGTTTTTTACTTTCTATCAGAGGTCCTTTTATATGTTTCATCGGGGATGTCTAAGTTTGACTTTGGTCCAAAACTTCTTCACGAAATTTTGTAAAGAGAACGACTCTTTGATGAATTGGAATCAAATAAAGGATTGCTTTATGTCTTATCTGTCTTGATTATTGACGTGGTTTCTTTACTTATGTCTCTACATTTATTTCAGAAACTATTATATTTTGAAAATCATATAAATAATGAATTTTCCAACAAGATTTTATTTATAAAAAGACTNNNAAAAGACTAGCCTAAGCACTTGTAATCAATACTTGTGAGTTAGGATATTAATTTTGATGGCTATAAACATAGTGTGATATTCCCTTCTATTTTTCTTTAGCCAAGAAGAATATGAAAATGCTTGAGTAAGATCATTTCATATCTTTTCCTCAACATTTATTTGGCGACCATACTGGGGCGATATTCAATATCTCTCTAGTTAATTTTTATGCTTGATTTACATTGAATACATCTGTTTTTTCTGATATTAATTCTTTGAATGTTTTATTTCATAATGATTGTTCTTGTTGCAAGGCAGCCCAATATTGAGCCCGATCTTGAAGATCATACCAACATTTCTTTAAACATGTTTAACACTATTTTAGACATTGCCAATACTCTTGTTGAGCTTAATCATTCATGGGAAGAAATTGAGGGAGATATTAGTGCCCAAGAACGTTGGGAAGCTAGATGTAGACAGCCTAGAAATCAGCAATAACGTTCTTGTTCCTTCATTTTTTGGCCTTTCTTTCATGTCATTAGACTCTTGTGTTTCTAGAAGAAGAAGAGGCTTATCACCCAAAATTAATCCTATTGTTGAAATAGGAAGAAGGAACGTTGTGTTATCTACCCAACGAAGTTCCCTAAGGAGAACTTTGTCTGATTCCTCAAGTTTGTCTTTTTATCCCTCACCTATCATCCACAAGATGGCATCTAGTGGTGGCTCTGGTGGCACTGGAAGTGCTTCCTCCTCTCATTCTTCATCTTCATCAATGATTGGTATCTTATATAGCCACCATATCCATGTTCAGTCTACCACAAATTCCACGAAAGTCATTAGAAGGTATGTTCTTTTTTTAGTTTGAATAAGACACCACAATGACATCATAGCATGTGTCCTCTCCTCTTAACCTAGCACCTACTACTCGTTCACTTCTTAAATTAAAAGAGTATCTCCCTAGGTTTTCGGGAAATAACACTAACACTACAAACGACCTGGTGGCATTTTCTAATGCTTATCACAACATAGGGGCCAATGACAACGATACTTGCATGCACTTATTCATTAATTCCTTGGAAGGAAAGGTTGCAGCTGATTTCTTTGACCTTCCTCCTAAGATTATGTCTACTTGGGAGGATTTAATCTATTGGTTCTAGTCCACCTATGGGAAATATAAAATCCGAGCCGAGAATTTAAGGGAATACAATAACATCTCTTATAAAGATGGTGAAACCATCAAGTCCTTCAACTTGTGTTTCACTAAGTTATACAATCAAATCCCTGAACTCATTTGACCTCATAACCAAGATGCTTTCATGCATTACTACAATGAATTACCTTCCCCCTATCGTCGTAGGCTCGAGGAAAAATCCATTGATAATCTTGGTTCTACTCTGCATACTTATTTAGAGTATGAAGAACATCTTGAAAGAACAGGTTTCCATAGGGAGAATTGGTCAAACATAGAGACATGTATTCCCTCTTATAGCTAGTAAAAGATATGAATAATCGTATGAAAGTGTATGAGTGAAAAGGAAATGTCTCCCCTCTCACCCCTAGAGCTTCATCCTCTTCTTCAACCCCCTTTAGAAATCTAATTGAAAATAATTTTCAACCTAAATCTATATTGTCTCGAATTTGGTGTAACTTCTACAAGGAACACCACGAGGAAGCCACATGTGAGGTAAGGAAGAGCTTCAGAGATAAGATCTTTGGTAAAATACCAAAAAATACAATCTTTGTCCTAGATTTTGCAGAGCTAGAAGAGATCATGATCATCGATACTAGGAACAAATCATATGCTCCCAAGGGAAAATTTGACCCTCCCCGCAATTCTTCTAGCCTGAGATCATCCTCACCAGTTTCTACGGTTCAGGTTCCTAAGGTTCCTAATAGTCAAGAAAAAAATCCCCCTCTTCCCTCTTCCAAATACAATATTCTGAATTAGTTGGTGTTATAACCTTAATTTTCACTAGACATTCATACCTGGCATCAGGTCATCTTACTTACAATTCTTGCCAAGCCAATACCAAATAGCTCTTCTTAAAAACCAATTTTTTGAAGATATACGCACCCTACACCAATATTTCCCGCGTATGTATGCTATTTTCACCACTGCTTCTCGCGTACATACGCTCGCTGCACCATTACAACCCGTGTATTCCCACAAAAGTTGTAAAAAATAAAAATTTGAAAGGGATTCATTGAGATTACGAGCTATTGGGTGGTTTACCAACCAATTGACCGCCTATAGCCCATCACCCAACCGAATAACCATATTTTTGTCATATAAAAAAAGGTGTTGGGGTCTCATTCCAAGGAGAAACATAGCAATAGTGAAACTCTGCCCATTTTTCTTTCCCCCCTTGCCCTAAGAATTTGCAGCCACATTGGCCAGAATTCCCTATTCTTTCCCTTCTTCCTCATCCATAACCCTATGCCCATTCTCTAGAGAGAAGTGTGAGAGAATAAGGATACGTGGAAACAGTTGGAGCTTGGTGAAGAGGAGCCCAGGACTAGGTTCGAGGAGTAGTCCTCGATCTCATTTTGTAAGTAACTCTACGAGATTAATATAAAGAAGTACCTTTTCCATCCCGCCATATGATGTGTTCAATATTCATGTTTGATTTACATTTTATTATGACATCTAACCCACTAATTCATATATAGAATGCATGTTTGTAGTTTCTTGTTTGTATTTTGGTGAATGTCGGTCATCCTTAGGAGGAGACTTGCAGTCGAGGAGCGACCGAATGCAAAGGGATCGACATCAGACATGGAGTTTAAGGTAAGACTATCGGATCCCTATAATTTTTACTTTATGCATGAATGTGGGGTGTTGTCAGGATAATTGTTAAAAGTAGGAGACTTTAGATGGTTATCTCTGCCTACACTTTAGAACCCTAGTGTAGTCCGTAGGGGGGTTTTCCCACTATAGAAGAATTGGCAATCATACTGGGGAGCCTCTAGGGTTTTTAGGGGATATTTTTGGGTGTTTTAATTGGTTTAGTTACCTCTTTGAGTTATCTGTAAGTTATTGAGTCTTTAAGGGATTCTGGTCTTCCATACCAGTACTCCCTGCTTTGTCATCTTTGACTATTGGTTTTCCTTTTTTTTTTGAGAAGTTACAAAGGTGTACGCGGCCTGCAGTGGGTCTATGATTCAAACATCACCTCTATCTTGACAGAGTCTCTACATGACCTCCCAGTATTAAGGATCGTTCAATCTATTTTATGAATCGAAGAGGCTCTTTGGCTTCCCTGCTGGAATCTGCAATTATCGATCCACAGGTCCTTTCAAAAACTCCCCTATGCGAATAGTACTAGGCATGAGCTCCACCTTTCCCAAGCGATCATGGTGCCTATGACCAAGGGCCTAACCCAAAGTCCTTGTCCCAATCTCCGGACCTCGCGAGTTCATGAGTCGAAACTCTCAACTCTTCCTTCCAATCTTGCGATACCCAAAATGTCGATACGGGTATGGCTCCTCCTTGTCAGTGCTCTCTATGCGTGACCAACAGCTAGGATAAACACTAGCTCCTCTCGCAACTCACAGCTTCGTGAGTTGTAACGTCGAGCTCCCGTGCTCTCATCCTATGAATCCTCAAGACACAAGAAATCAACAGAGCATTGACTCCCTTCTCCAAGTGACACATGTCCACCTATCAATCACGCCAGCCCCACCTTGTGGTTCTGCCACGTATTCTCTCGTGCTCGGCTTTCGGTACTTCATGACTCCTGGTGTCGAGAAGAGGTTCTCTTACCCTTCGAACCTATGAATGTGTGATACACGTGATGAGGCTCTGATCCAACAGTCCTTTGCGACCTAGATCCTACGGCTGTCTCCGTTCCTCGCGACCTCGCCACTCGTGACTTGGAGCACCCAATCCTTGGGCTCTCACCTTTTGAACCTCCAAGTTCATGAAGCCTGCACTCAGACTTCTTTGGCGCTTTTCCGACCCCATGATTACTGTCACCTGTCCTTCTCAGATGGACAGTCTTGATATCTTCGCGACTTCACCACTCGCGAAGTTGAAGGACTTCCTTCTCTAACCTCCGATGTCTGAATCCCCGATATGGTGATCTTGTGACATGTGTCCTCTTTCCAATGGACAGCTCAGATTTCTTCAGGACTTCGCTACTCGTGAAGTCAAGGTGCTCACCTCTATGAGTCTCGGTGCCTGAATCTTTGAAACGGATGAATCTGTGACACGCGTCCTCTCGTAGATGGACGGCTCAGATCTAGTTCACCCTTTCATAATTTCTGATGTCGAGGGCCCGGGCTCTCATCCTCTGGACTCCCAAACTCCCAAACGCCGAATTACCGATACGATACTCCTTTGGGACTTTCACTTTGCTTATGAGGGTTTAAACCTCGAGCTCCTCTCAACAAATCTTATGGTTGTCATCTATTCTAAGCGATATCCAATAGCTCAGAATCTCTTTGACTCTGCGCACTCCTCCACTCTTCCCTGTATGTGAAATCTTCAACAGTCCAGATCTCTTCGGCTGAATCCGACGACATGTGTGCTCCTCCTGAGCTTTGGCGCTCTCTTCCCGGACTTGGAAGAATTCCAAATGTTCAAAAGGCCTTGGTCTTTGTTTCTTTTCCCTGTGAGCTCTTCGCCTTGGGTCTCATCTGCATTCTCAAAGACACTACTCCTCCTGATATTTTCTCGACTTTGACTTAGAAGCTTTCTGAGTTTTGCGAAGACCCAAATCTTCATTGCTTCTAGAAAATGAGTTCTGGGATCAGGTGTTTTCTCCCTCTGGCTCAATGCACACCTTGCAGAGCTCTCGGTAGGGAGAAAAGAAATTCCACCACGTTCCCTCAGCTTGATGCACTACGTAGAGCTCTAAATGAAGAGAAACAATTGAGACTAAATAAAAACTCACAGTTCCATCCACTTACTTATAAAACAGAGAATAGTAGGAAGATACACATAGTCCAAACACAACACCTTTTGGATCAATTTTTCCATTATGTTTTATTCATAAAAATTCCCACTGGCTACAAAATACACAGAGATTACATTCATTTTAGAACTGAGGGTTTCTACTCTAACACAGTTCTCTCTTTTCTCCCCTTTCTCCCTGCTTCTCTTACTTTTCCCTCTACTCTAACTTCTTACCAGCTTTACATAACTCAAAATATCTCCTAGCATCTCTTCCGGCTACTTTCTTACCCTAAACCTTATCCTACGTTATCCTATATCAATCGATTTCCAAATCCAAAGTGGGAGCTTCTGCTCTATTTTACAAATTCAAAAACTTGCTACAAAGGGAAAATCTGGTGTCGGTTCAAGCGTGCCTCTGAAAATGAATTTCCACGTTGGGTGGAGGCAGATCTCGAAATCATTTGAATTGTCACGTTTCGAAGTTCTGAGGGAACTCTCACGTGTCTGGTGGTCCCACCTCTACACGCTTTCCAACGATGCTCCTGCATTAGTTTTCATGTGTACATACGCACCCTATTTTGGATAGCCCGCGTACATACGTAGGCTGCTTAAGTGTCAATAGTGTGCCTGTGTCAGGAAGTCTTTTTCTCAAGAAGAGGTAGTCATCCTCTTCCCTGATTGAAGTCTGACTTCTCAGGAGTTTCTTGATTTAGTTCTGGTCTCTCTAGTTACAGTCTTTGAGCCTAGGTTTGACGTAAATTTCTTTATCTTTTAATGATTGCTTGTGTTTTCGTTGAAAGGGTTTTTTTTTATGAGTCTGTGAGTCTTTTCTGTTTAAGCCTTGGTGGTTCTTTGAGTGACTCCCTGTGATCTACAATAGACCTAAAGTTAGTTTGTTGGGTCTTGTCTTGTCTTTACTTTTCCCTTTTACTTGATTTATAAGAAAAGAAAAGAATTCATTTTCAAGTTTCTTATTTTCAAGCATAAGATAAAAAATAAAAAATAAAAAATAAAAATTTAGTTTCTTGTTTGGTTAAGTAGTTATGTTAGTTGTGTTTACTTGTCAGGAAGAATAGTGCTTTCTTAAGTTCTTTACTGAATACTTAGGACATTAAGTAGCTCATAGTCGAGCAAAATTCAATTTTGAGTTTTTCTTTTAAAACATCTTAGAAAGAAAAGTTAGTTAGAAAAGTCGGTTAAAGAGTTTTCAATTTGCAAATCTTTGTTGTTGAAGAAGAAGTAATTTTGTTTCTAGCATTTGTTCTTCTCTTTCGTCTCTTTACAAACACCATCTATTGGCCCTTGACCAAGTTTTGAGGATTCTTGGTCATGTTTAACCGGATTTTGGGACTTTGACAGGCTGTCAAAGGCAGAGCGCAATATGAAGCGAAGATCACGAGATCTAGGCCCCTTTTAGGGCCCTTTTTGGGATTTGGTATTATGTAATGGATATGGGAATATTGGCCCATGGGTTCACCCATGCTTAGGCCTATTTTGTATGTATAAATAGATGCTAGCCGATGTAGTGAGGATATATAAGAACAAGTGGCTAAGTGATAGAATTAGATATTTGTGATCAAGGGTTGTAAGTGCTTTGTGCATACTGTGTGAGACTTGTAGAGCTAAGTGAAATTCATTGTAAGAGGTTGTGTGCTTAGATATACTCAGGGAAGGAGGATCTAGAAAACTGCACAGATATCCTATCCTCTGCGGAGTAAGGCTTTTGAGGCTCTGTGCATGTAATTTATTGAAGAAGTTAATAAAGGAGAGAAGAGTTGGTGGACATAGCCCCAGGGTGGGGGTGAACCACATACATGTTGTGTTTCTCTACTTTGTGCAATGTCTTGATGTGATTATATGTTAATGTGCTTAGTGCTTTAATACAGATGAATGATCTATCGATGCTTAGTTCTTAATAATATGGATAGATGTTAGATCTGTCTGATATACAAGTGCTTAGTGTTGAATCCATTAAGACATGATCTGATCTTTCATGCTAAGTGTTGTTAGATGCTAGATCTGGTTGAATACTGCGTTGTGTTGTAATTAGGGTTTAACTATGTTGTAACTAAGAACTGAATATTGATAAATATAATTGTTGAGTGCTTTGTTAAGTGATTATAATCACAGATCTGTGTCCCAGCTAAGGTTGCAGACATTAGAGTCGTGCAACCACCACTACCTCTACCTCAGGTGAGACTTCATCTGCTTCACAGGTGTTTTCGAAAGGGCCGATAGTTAGGGGTTTTTTGGTGCGTTTTTGTAGTGTTGAACCCTGGGTCCACCCCTATGCCAATAAATGGTTCCATTGTCGAGACCTGAAACTATGATTGCTAGGAACTGAGGAAGAGGAAGCTCTGTGCGAAGATCTGACCTGAAATTATGATTGTTGGGAACTAAGGAAGGGGAATCTTTGTGTAAAGACCTGACCTGAAATTGTGAGAGCTTTGTTCATAGATATGTCTCTCTAGTGCACAGTATTCTACTTGATTTTTGAAGCTCTATGCTAAATAAAGAAGTCTGATCTGAAGAAAAGAGGTAAGATCTGAATGCTTTGTGCTCTGATAAAGGTAAGAATAGTGAAAATTTTTAAGATATGGAAGCTTTGTGCTCTGTTGAAGATAAGATTAGTGGAAATTTTTGTTTCTAAAGTATGGATCTAGGTATGTTTGATAAGATTTATCCTAGCTTGAAAACTAGGGCACTGACAGAAGAAAGAAGATTTGATATGAGTAGATCTGATAAGAATAGTGAAAGATATGTTATACCTATGCATAGAAAGAATGTTTGGACTAACAAATGGATGTAGGATCCTAGAAATATTTTTTTGTAGGTTATCTACCATGATCCTAGCATGCAGTACAGGAGAGGTTAGGGATCATTTAAAAGAAAGAGAGGATTAACCATTTGTTACAGTTGTAGAAGACCGGGACATCTGGCTAAGGAATGCCCTGGAAAGAGACCTACTAGCCTCTATTGCAAAGCTCTGGACCATGAAGTATTGTATTTCCCTAGAATGATTTCTAAGGTGGAAAAAATGAATATGGACCAAAAAAACCCTAAGGCACATCCAGAAACTGAGATTATGATAGAACCCCAAAAGGGATCTGAGAAAGTATTACTATAGATGCAAGAAACCCTGAATGATCACCGACATGTCAGTTTATAAGAGGTATTTAAATAAAAAGAGTACATTGAAGAAAGAATAGGAGACTTCGACATTGACTATGTTCTGGATGAGGAAACATAGGTGAATATCATGACTGAAAGAACTTGGGAAATTCTAGGAAAGCCTACTATGATTCCTTCATTGGGAGGAATAAGATTAGTTAGAGGAAAGTTTATAACCCTATGTGGAAGACTTACCAAGATATGTATGAGTGCCAATGGAACTTTGACAGAGGAAGAATTTGAAGTTGTTAAATTTATTGAGAACAACGCTCCATTTGATATGTTATTAGGAAAACCTTGGATTGAAAAATATTAGGCCAGAAGAAAAGAAGAGGAAATCCTAGAGCAGAAGAAGAAAGAGTTAAAAGACTTCATGACTAGGAGGATTGCACAATTGATTGAAGAATAGGAGAACCAGGAGAAGCTATTTCAAACCAGAGATTTGGATGTTGAAGTAGGAAGAACACTAGAAGACCCACATAATACTGAAGTACCTATTCCATATACAGATGAAGTATTACCCTTGATTTCTAGGAAGGAACCTCAATAGCACAAAGTTACTCTGCTAAAAGAAGATAACAATTAGAATGGAAAAAGGAATTCTGAGACGAAGCTCATTGGAAAGAAGGCTATAAAACTAAGTAAGAGGAGAGCTAAGATTGAAAAGTTACAGAAGGTTCCCGAGGGAACTTCGCAGAAGGAAAATTTGCAAAATTGGAGCTTCGTCGGAAGATCAGAACAACGTCACATGGCACTTCGCCATGGCGAAGCAATATAGCTGTTAGAGATAGTATAATCGTTTGACCGATGGCCCAAATGGGTAGAAAGGCATTTATGGTTAGAAAATTTTCCACCATACCATTGGTACCATGCCACAATGGATAAAACTGAGTGAATGAAGGCTTCTCGCCCATTGCAAGAGATATGTTGCCGAGTTATCTATTTATCTCGTCGTGCCATGCAATAAGAACAATTTTTCCAATCATGATTATCAAAGATCGCAGCATAGTTGATTCCACACAGTGACCACCATGTTAGTGCCATCTACTCCATTGCATCGAACAATTACTCTTCGAACCTGAGACATTCAACCATGAGCGTGCATGTCAGACAAGCTTAGCGTTGGAGAGAAAATTGTCGAAGAATTTCTTATTGACCTAATGAATGAAAGGGTAATGTTTGAAAGAGTGATTTCTGCAAGTATTCCAGCATCATCAAAGAGAGGATTGCAAGCCTCTCCGTCGACTGCTCACAGAGCTGGGTCATCTTAACCATCAGTAGAAAAGAGAACCAAACACAGAGATGACCTAGCCAATGTGAAGTTGATCTCGTCCATATTGTCAGATTACATCCCACCTCTGGCCGGGGTAGTGAGCTGAGATAGCGTACCAAGAGAATTTGAGTACACCATGATTACTGTGTACCTCCTGAAGGGGATACGCGCAGTTTGCGCACAACAGGATAAGATCAGAGCATTGAAGTTCAGTGACTCCAACCTCGAAGATCAAAAAAACTACAGTATGCTTGCCCCATATAAGTACCTGACCAAGACGAAGAGGAAGAACTCAAATATAATCCCTCGGTCATGGATGATGAACCTCGCGCAGTCCACTCTGCTAAATGTCATGAAGATCCCACACTTCAGAAGGCACCAGGAAGTGAATGTCTGTGTCAAGTTATTATTTTCATGTTATCATGGCAGATACCTATGGCTAGACTATCGTATTACAGTCGACCTGACGTTGATCCATAAGATCACAGGCTTGAGTATGCAAGGACCCGATCCACAAGAGTTATATCCAAGAAAAGCCACATATCACGCGCTAGCATAGAAAATCAAGGATATGTAAGGAGATGTCGAAAAGGGAACACGAGGCTACAACGTAGCCTCCATCCATAATGGCACAGTGCACCTCACTTGTCAGTTAATTGCAGGAAAGTTAGTAAGAAAGAACAGACCTACGTAGGTCACATGATTTGTTGTTGACCTCGTGGGGAAGTGCATAGAAGGTTTGCAGATGAATTGGGTGAAGTACCTAGTGAATCAGCTAGAGCTAGACTATCGTGAAGCCTAGGATTAGGGCTATGAGTTCCATTTCAGCTGGCTCCTGATCCTTATCCAATTAAGCAGTGCTTCAGGAAAGACTGCTTCAGTATCACCTGACCAAGGGGGTGATGATGAAGTAGAAGACATAAATGGTACAGGAGTTGAACATAATCAAGGTGAAGTAACATCACCGAGATATGAGACCGATCCCCCGAAGAAGAGGAATTTTTCTCCCCCAAAACCTTCTTTCCAGAAGAAATCGAGAGCCACCAAGACCAATATGAAGACCATGCTTAATACTCATGACTTTGAATTCATCATAGAAGCCCTCAATGATGCTTCACTGGAAATTGTGGAGAAACAAGAAGCTAAGCAGAAGAAAATGTATGATAGATTTAAGGTCAAGTTTTGAGGGGTACAACAAGCCCTTTAGTTCAGCCGTGTAGTGTCCACTGCACCCCTGTCATCAAGAGAACTAGAGTTGGGGTATGAGCCAACCCAACTCCACTGATTAGTTGATGCGCTCGAAGCTCGTCTTCATCGAGCACAAGAAGAAGTAGAACAAGCTACCCAGACATTGAAACAAGTACAAGACAATATTGTAGAACAACGCAGAAATGCAAAATAGGAGAATGTTTCTCTCCAGGTCAATTTTGAAGCAGAGAAAGCACAAATGTAGCAAGAGAAAGAAAAGTTGCTCACAGAACAGCTCAAAGTAAAAGAAGCAGTAAACAAATCCCTCTTCTCTGTGACAATATTAGAGCTACAGGATCAAGACCAAGTCACGCATCAAGTAGAGAATATCGTAGAATCTCTCCATTAGCTACAGCAATGAATAACATATTTAGAGCTTCACACTATACCTGACACCCCGCAGGATGTAAGGGACCAAAGGGAAGCAACTACTCGAAGCGCAGTTGAAAGAATAAAAGTCCTTGCCCTATAATGCAAGAAACTGAGTGATCGCAGTGCCCAAACGTATGAATAACTCACTGAGGATCCATAATTAAAGGCACTAGAGTCATAGCTCTAGGAAGCAAAGTATCAAGCAATGACAATATAGGCACAGTTGGAGCCCCTGTTAGCCATGGAAAGAATGAAGCGATCCCAAGAGTGGCGCACTGCCCAGCAGCGGGTCCATACTATTCAAAGCATAGTTATGGAAGTAACTCAGAGACTCCAACCTGTACAGGACGAGGCTTACCAACTGTTCACAGAAATCTAAGGCCAAGGAGTAGAGCTAGAGAAAGTTGTCACTGCAGTTGAACAGCACCTCGAAGGACCTTTCAACAAAGCAGTCATACAATAGTTCACTAAACAGGAGGCTGTAGAATAGAAACAAGTCAAAGAAGCTCGAGCCAAGTTGGAGTCTTTTGACACGAGACTAGTCAGATCAGAGTGACTCGGGACGAATCACAAGTGAGTTTTGGGGGCCTCTTTGGCCTTGACCATTTTTTAGGATTCTTGGTCATGTTTGACTGGATTTTGGGACTTCAACAGGATGTCGAAGGAAGAGTGCAATATGAAGAGGAGATCATGGGATCTCAGCCCCTTTTAGGACCCTTTTTGAGATTTGGGATTATGTAACGGGTATGGGAATATTGGCCCATGGGTTCACCCATGCTTAGGCCTATTTTGTATGTATAAATAGATGCTAGGCGATGTAGTGAGGATATAGAAGAACAAGTGGCTAAGTGCTAGAATTGGATCTGAGTGATCAAGAGTTGTAAGTTCTTTGTGCATACTGTGTAAGACTTGCAGAGCTAAGTGCAAGTCATTGTAAGAGGCTACGTGCTTAGATCTACTCAAGGAAGGAGGATCTAGCGAGCTACGTAGATCTCCTGTCCTATGCAGAGTAAGGATTTTGAGGCTCTGTGCATGTAACCTATTGAAGAAGATAATAAAGGAGAGAAGAGTTGGTGGACGTAGCCCTAGGGTGGGGGTGAACCACGTACATGTTGTGTTTCTCTTCTTTGTGCAATGTGTTGATTTTCTTATATGTTAATGTGCTGAGTGATTTAAAATAGATGAATGATTTGTCGATTATTAGTGCTTAATAATATGGATGGATGTTACATCTGCCTAATATACATGTGCTTAGTGATGAATCTGTTAATACATGATCTATTTCGTCATGCTAAGTGGTGTTAGATGCTAGATCTGGTTGAATACTGCACTGTGCTATAATTAGGGTTTAACTGCGTTGTAACTAAGAACAAAATATTGATAAATATAATTTTTGAGTTCTTTGTTAAGTGATTATAATCATAGATAAGTGTCCCATCTAAGGTTGCAGACACTGGAGTCCTGAAACCACCCTTGCCTCTACCTCGGGTGAGACTTCATCTACTTTGTAGGTGTTGTCGAAAGGGTCGGTAGCTAGGTTTTTGTTGGTGCATTGTTGTAGCGTTGAACCCTGGGTATGCCCCTATGCCAACACCATCACTTTAATTTATGTTCCTTTGACTTAAGATAAACCACTTAAAATTAACGCTTAATTAAAATTAATCAGACTTTTCATGTTTGTAGGGTCGATCAACTAGATTAGGCTAGAGCCCTGATTTAGGTTGAAGAGGAAACTCTTCAAGGATATAAAACAAACATAGGAGTCTATGTTAGGGAGTGAAAAAGTCCAGTAATGTGGAAATTATCTGGGACCCCCCTCTAACACAGGGGTTAAACATGAGGTCGCATGCGGAAAAGTAGCAGAGATAACCCCTCCAAAGTCGGACCAATCGTAGCAGAGGAATGCATATAGAGGACTTATCTTTGTATTACGTTGATCGCATTTGCCACAGAGCTTCATGGGTCTCGAATCCATTCAAGGTGGTCAGTCATCTTCCAGAACACTTATTTTCAATACCCTCAATAGGTTTTTGGCTTGATACCCTGCTCATTGCGGTCCACCCAACTGTCAACTGTACCCGCCTCATTGTTGTTCACGAGCTAGAAACCTAGTTGCCTTGATTTTAGGGACTTACACAGGTGACTCTGGGGGTATAACGTAGTACCTAGGGCCAACATCGGGCCACACTTTGCAAAGTATACCCAGAGGGTGCTTCCATGTTCGAGTTGCACTTGCACTAGTAATTTTCTCTAGTGTTGGCTACTATAGTTGTTCTTCCAACTAGTTGTAGTGGTTTGCTTGCTATATCTCATAGGAAATTTTTCTAGTGCATGTTTGGTCTTCAATGTTAGAAAATCCTTAATGTGTCATTGATCTTCTCACAGATTGGAAGATCAAGAGCTCTGTTGGTCGCAAAGGATTTTGGGCCTGCCACCGGTTAACTTGGAGCCACCACTGCCACCACGAAGGAGAAGACTAGACTAGTAAGTGTCTTTTGAGGCGACCGGGCCATAGGAAACTATACCCAATCCATCTCTGAGAGGAGAACAATCGTCTCCGGAGGAACCAAATATTTCTGACCTTGGAGCAGAATCTCTCGGTCCATATAAACCTTTGATCACTAACTTGTTGGTGCCACTTTTGATACAACTTTCCCCCCCAAGGGTAACATATCACGAGTGCCAAATATTCCTACAAGCAGTGATGGAAGCAAATGATGCTAATATGTTAGGGAGTCCTCATACTCCCTCTATGGCTACCACAACTGGGGGCGTTCCGCCTCCTAACTCACCTTCGTAGGTTTGGGCCACTGTGGTCTCAACCACCTCTACCTCAAGTAGTTGTCTTATTCCATCCATGGCGGCGATCACTGCACCATTTACACAAAGTGTGATGGGCCCTTCATTTTCATACATGATGCCCAACTTTGACAAGAACTCGGTCCTCACCTACTCCACCCTACATACCATGGGTCTGGGGGAAGGAAGCTCTAACACTCCTCTGCAAGGGTCCATGGGGGCCACCTCAGCCCCCTATAATGATTTCCCTTACCATGGGGGTCATATACCTTCGTTGTCCCCCTCACTTGGTGGTGCTTCTACACAACCCGCCTGGCCGAACACAAACTATAGCTTGTTTGGAGCAGGTAGTCAAGGACCTTCTTCTAGTACCACATATGTGGGTTCTTTGTCGTCCTCTTTGTTCAACACATTTGATAACAATGCATTCTCGTCATCTGTCATCTCGGTTGAGGGAAACCCTGGTTTTGGATCACAAAATCCTACGCAGGGTACTATTCCTGCACAGGGGGCACACACTTCTCAAGGACCTTGGAATCCATGGCAGGGATCAGTTCCCTCATCAGGGATGTCGACCAGGGGTAACCCCTTCCATGGTCAATGGAACCACGGTCAAGGCTGAGTACCTATGGTCGTCGGATCAAAAGGGGGAAACCCTTTCCAGAACCTTTGGAACACAACATCGGGAGCAATCCCTTCTCAGCCCTCAACATCCTACTACGAGAGTCAGTCAATGATGTCTCAACTAGCGTAGTATCTAAATGCTAGACTAGGCCATGGTTTTTACCAAAACACAAGCCAAAAACCTAACTTTTCCTGGAAACCTAGTGCCAGCCAAATCTCAGGCTCCTTCCCTCCTGTACATACTCAACAACATAAGCTATTGTTTCTGGCAACTTTGCATTTGCCAGACTTGTCAAGATTATTCCAGACTTGTCAAGATTATTGAATGACCCAATCTGTCACAATCCATGTTGGCCTGTTATGCCGACCAAGTTTCCCTCAGACATTCCAAAGTTAGATAGCAATCCTAATGAAGATCCAGGTGATCACGTCACTACATTTCACCTATGGTGCTTGTCCAACTCTTTGAGAGATGACTTTGTTTAGTTGAGTCTGTTTCAACGCACTCTTATCAGGAGTGCCATGAAATGGTACATCGAGCTTGACTGCTCAAGATACTCTAATTTTGGCACCGAACTGCTAGCCAAATTTGAGCAGACAAAGGATGACCATATCTCTAATCAAATCCAAGAATGGTGGCACCATAAGAGTTTGATTAAAGTACTAGTTCCACCAGCATTCCTGCTAGAATGGTTCCTTAAGTCTTTGGTACCCCAACTATCCAAGGACGTAGCAACGTCGGGGGTCTTTTCGGAGGAAGAGGCGATAATGAGAGCTCAACAACTAGAGTTGATTTAGTCTCAATCTAGTCTATTCTTGATAAGACCAGACATAAGCCTGGACCACATGTTGTTAGCATTATTGGTTCAGCACAAGTGAAGCCCACTGATCTGTTGTCAAACCAATTGCAAAAATTGTTGATATAGTAGACAGTGGCTAGCCCAACTCCTAGTTTGGTTGCTCCCCCTACTTAGACGTTAGATGTACACAGTGTGCAATCAACAAACTCAAAATCCAACCAGCAGGCCGAAGGGAAGAAAAAATAGTGAAAGAAGGGTAAGGGGGATAAGAAACCTACCAATAATGCTGGCAGGGGAAACATAGAGAGAAATAAGTTGAAGTATCCATGCAACCTTTGCACGGAGGATCACCCGACTCACCTATGCCCTCGACTTGCGGAGGCCCAAAATTTTTTGGCACAGCAGCAGCCTCCAGTGTTAATGAACCCATTTCCTCATGAGAAAATTTTAACTCAAGCCTCTGTGAACCAGATGGGGGTAGTCAAGGACCCCCTTCGTCGTCTAGTAATCCCTCGACCTCAAATATCTATATGTTGAAAGGAGAATCTCACATAGATACTAGGGAACATGATTATAGAATGCCAAGTACTGTTGAAATGGGTAAAGAGGCTGAAAACCCATCTGTTCCTCTCCATATTGAGAGAACGATGGGAGAAACATTGACACGCATCCTAAAAGGGGAATTCAAAAAGGCTTCGCATAATCCAAACACAAGGGTCGCCCAGCACTACTTCGTGGTGGAGTATTTTTCACAAACCCCTTGCGCAATGTCTGCTTTGGAGGTCCTCCAGAGCTTCCCTTCACAAAGAAAGGATCTGCTAGATCCCTTAGGATCTGCTGATACATGTAATCTGGGAACTATCATGGTTGATACAACCGACTTGAAGCCTCATCTCCCATACCACGTTGCATTTCAGATAGTAGTGGCTCACCCCACGAAATCTTCTACCTGGAATATTTTATGTATAGTGGTTGATGAGGGCACCTCGACATGTGTGATGTCATTGGTGTGTTGTAAGGACATTGGCCAACCCATTTTGTCTCCTTCACCTACTCTTCGTACAGCTTTCGATGGTCATTCTTTCATACCACATGGAATCATTCCTTCTTTCCCCGTACAGTTAGGAGGGAAGACCGTGTGCGTCAAAGTTGAAGTAGTCGATGTGCCTCTCGACTACAACCTCTTGTTAGGAAGGATTTGGACATATTCCATGCATGCAGTGGTCGCCACATTTTTTTGAGTCTTATTGTTTCCACATAAGGGTTGAATCATGATCATTGATTAGTTGTCCTTCTCAAGACCTAACCCTTCATCGGGGGCATCCACGGTCCCGATGATTGATAACCCACATCCCAATGTCATCAACATGGGGGTTAGTTTTTTCCCACCTCTCATGGGTACTTTCAATTATCCACCTCCTTTTCGTGATGTCAAAATGATATCGGTTGTCCCTGACCAGTCTAAGGTTGAAATATTTTCAGTAACATCGTTTTTCATGACTTACTTTAATGATTCGTGGATTATTCTTACCCCATCAGCCACGATGGAAGGGACAGGGGATCATGGCATGTCCATTCCCTTATTTTCGGAAAAATTTGAGTAATCTATAGTCTAGCAAACTTTCGTCAACCCCAATCCGACTCCCACACAGGAGTTAGATCCAGTTCTTGAGCCTGCCTAGGCTCAAGGTTCCCTTGCCACTATCGATTCTTTAGACTTGGTATTTCCCTCTGATGAGGAGATTTTAGAGGCATTTACTGGTCCAGACATACCCTGGGATGATCTCCACACAGATCATATTTCCTCCCAGATTTAGGAAGAATAGAGGCAGAAGAATTTGTTTTGACTATGACTGGAGATAAGTCTTGTCCTATCAATCCTCTATCTACACACACAGTGTATGTCGAAGGTAATAAGGAAACCATCACTAAAATGATACCTATCAACATCTCCAGAACCCCTGGCATCATGGAGAATGTATTTGTTGGAGTGGACTGCTCCCCTGAGGAGATTCAAAAGTATACAGATTTATTTAAATAATTCTGCAACATTTTTTCCTGGTCTTACGAGGAAATGCGAGGCATCGATCCGAGAATTGTAGAACATGAAATCACGAATTACCCTGACTCCAAGCCAGTCCGACAGAATCTTCGCTCGGTTAATCCTCAGAAAGTAGAATCTATTAAGGATGAAGTAGAGAAACTACTCAAAGTTGGTTTCATATACCCCGTTCAGTTGACTCAATGGGTGTCAAATCCCATTTCGGTCAACAAAAAGTAGGGAATGATTCGTGTATGTAAGGAATTCTATGATTTGAATAAGGCTTGTCCAAAGGATAATTTCCCCACCCCATTCATTGACCAAATTGTTGATGAATGCGCTAGTTGTGAGGTATTTTCATTCATCGATGGTTTTTCAGGATACAATCAGATACAGATTAAGCCTGAAGACCAGCATAAAACAACTTTTCTTTGTCCATGGGGTACATTTGCTTATTGGAAGATGCCTTTTGGCATGAAAAAAGTTAGAGCCACCTTTCAGTGGGCCATGTATTTTTCTTTCCATGACCTCAAACACATAGTCGAGGCTTATCTCAATGATTTAGTGTCACGACATGGAAAGAGAGTTGATCAACCCACACACCTCCGACTTATCTTTGAGCAATGTCACTACTATCGGATTCACATGAATCCAAACAAGTGCAGTTTTTGCATGAAGTCAGGTCATCTTTTAGGTTTTATAGTGTCAACAATAGAGAACATGGTCGATCCTCTAAAGGTTGAGGCAATAGTTCAATTGCATCCCCCATGCACAGTCCCTCAGCTTTAGAGTTTACAGGGAAAAGCCAATTTTCTTCGGTGTTTTATCGCAAACTATGTCGAGATCACTAAAGGGTTTATGTGTTTATTGAAGAATGGAGTTCCTTTTCATTGGGATGAAATTGCTTAGCGCTCTTTCGAAGCATTGAAACGCACCCTCACGTCTTCCCCTCTACTTCAGCCACCCAATTATAATAAAGATTTCTTATTTTATTTGGTCACGATAGAGTTGACCATCGATATTGTCTTGGTTCAGGAGGACAATTTTATTGAAAAAAATGTCATTTATTACCTAATCTGAGGCCTGGTTGGACCAGAACTAAACTACTCCCATGTTGAAAAACTTGTGTTGATAGCAGTACATGCAGTCCAACGGTTCCGTCACTATATCTTGTTTCGCAATACCACTGTCATTGTCATCGTGAATCTATTCCAATACGGTGAGATCGGAAGAG
>CBVK0100827507.1:0-26973 GCA_900067695.1 Picea abies
TAGCATTGTGGTGCGGGATACTAGGATACCCTATTCCAGTTTAGAAAGTTGATCTAACTAAGAACAGGACTCAGATATACACCTATAATTTGTTGATTAATTGTATCGAAGGGATTCTCCTCTTTAAGTAAGAGGAAATCATCATTCGAAGCGCTTCAGGTTTTGTACTAAGAAGGGTTTACAGAGAAGGACGTACTTCATTTCAGATTGTAATATGATACATTGACAGATGAATAAAAGACTGTTCTGAGCATTTCTCTCTAGCCTTTTCGTTTCAGGGGAATCTTGTGAGAAGGGAGGGCCCACCTTCTTCACAATATTCACCCATTAGTTTTGTAGTGTGTTAGTGTCATCTCTGTTTATGCCTTGATTAAATTCTATTTTGCTAAAACACTACTTTATTGAATTCTGTTTTGCTGAAACACTACTTTACTGAACTCTGTCTTGCTCAAAAATCTTCTTTACTGAACGTTATATTGTTTTCATGTGATTCACGCTTGGGTAACTATTAATCATTGTAGTTAGCAATCCTGTTTGATGAATTTATGAAAGCTTGGTAATCAGAAACAGGTGTTGAAGTTTCCTTCTTAGGAAATAGGGTCCTGTTCTCTGTTAGAGATAGTTAGCTTTCAGTGCATTAATGAGTTCATGAAAGTGTGCTAATCAGAAACAGGTGCTGAAGTTTCCTGCTTAGGAAATAGGGTCCTATTCTCTGTTAGAAACAGTTAGCCTTCAGTGCATTAATGAGTTCATGAAAGTGTGCTAATCAAAAACATGTTCTGAAGTTTCCTGCTTGGGAAATAGGGTCATGTTCTCTGTTAGAGATAGTTATCTTTCAGTGCATTAATGAGTTCATGAAAGTATGCTAATCAGAAACAGGTGTTAAAGTTTCTTGCTTAGGAAATAGGGTCTTGTTCTCTGTTAAGATATAGATAGCCTTCACTGTGTATGTCAATTATTTCAGTTAAGCAATGAGTTCATGAAGTGTGTTGATCGAAAACAGGTGCTGAAGATTCATGCTTTGGGAATAGGGTCCTGTTCTTTGGTTACAGAATAGTTGGTCTTTCCTGTTGCAGTATCTAGTTATTATTTTAATGTAATCCAAGATTCTTCAATTAATCATATCTTTAAACTTTGAGCTCTGCAATAGGTAGATTTCTTTCCTGTAATTCAAGTTAGAACTTCAGTTTGTTCAAGGCAAGTGCGATTAATATAGTTTTTACAACTCTAGGTTGCTTTTGAGATTGAGCATATATAGTGCGTGGTTACCTTTGAAATAAACAGACTTCATTGGGTTGACAATTTATGTAGCACTTGATTGTTTAGATTAAATAAGCAATTATAATGACCAACAAGTATAACCAAGTCCTTATGTCTCCATTAAATCAGCTAAAAACCACTTTTCGTACCCCATGGGGCACCTATGCCTACCGAAAAATGCCTTTCGGATTGATCAATGTCAGGGATACCTTCCAGAGGGAAATGGATATTTCTTTTTGTGGCCTTATCAATCAGTCATTTTTTTTCTACCTGGATGATGTCACTGTCTTTTCCAAGAACAAGAAAGATCACCTATCTCATCTTAGAGATGTGTTAGAACTTTCTCGCAAGTTCGGTATTTCACTCAATCCTAAAAAATAGTCTTTGCAGTAGAAAAAGGACAATTTCTTGGGTTTATAGTCTCTAAATATGGAATGATAATTGATCTTGAACGAACCCAAGCCATTTTCAACCTTCCCCCACCTTCTTCCAAAAAGACAATGCAATCCTTTTTGGGTAAAATTAATTTTGTCAGACGATTTGTTCCAATTTTTTCTGAGATGGTTAGACCTCTACAAAATCTGATCAAAAGGATGTTCTGTACAAATGGGGATCACAAGAGAATCAAGCTTTTAATTCCATTAGAAAATCTATAGCTGAAGCACCCTCCTTGATGAGTCCTGATTTCTCCCAAAGTTTCCCATTGTATACTTTTGCGTCTGACAGATCTTCTGTTATTGTACTCACACACAAAAATGTTTAAAACAAAGAGATACCTATTTAATTTATGAGCTATTCCTTTAAAGGATAATAATTAAATTACCCCATGGTATATCAACAGGCATACGTTGTCTTCAATGCAGTTAAACATTTCAGGTCTTACCTTTTGAAATCTAGTATAAAAGTTGTTGTTCCTTATCCTGTTGTAAGAAATCTGTTAGTGAAAAAATGCTAGGGGAAAAAAGGGAAAATTGGATGACATCCCTTCAAGAGTATGATCTCGAAATGTGTCTGCACAAATTGTTAGAGTTCAAGGCCTTTACAAATTGGTAGCTGATTCAGTTGAAAAATCGAAAAATCAAACGAATACATCCGCTGCAAATATGCACAATGAAACACAAGTCTGTTGTACACAAATTGTGTCTAATTCATGGTATGATAATATCATATTTTATTTTCTGCATGGAAATACTCCTTGTAACCTTGATCCAAAAACCAGAAGAGAATTGAGGCTCAAATCTACATCTTTTAAATTAATTAATGATATATTATTTTGAAAGAATTTTGACGGTGTTTTTCTGCGTTGCCTAGAAAAAGAAGAATCTGAAAGGGTGTTAGTTGAACTTCGTTCTGACGATGTTGGGGGTCACTTTGGCAGAGATACAACCACCCAAAAAGTACTTAGGTCTAGCTACTATTGGACCACTTTGTTTAAATATGCTCACACTTTGGCCCGCAAATGTATAATATGTCAGAAGGCTACAGGATGGGTAAAAAAGGTTTCTTTCCCTTTACAACCTGTTACGGTAAACACACCATTTCAAAAGTAAGGCCTAGATATTATAGGGCCAATAAATCCACCATATTCACAGAAACATAATTACATTCTTACAAAAACCGATTATTTTATGAGGTGGTCAGAGGCCTTACCATTAAATATAATCAACATGAGTCAGGTAGTTTCATTTTTAAACTCTCATATTATCACTCGTTTTGAAATACCCGAGTGTTTAGTTTTTGAAAATGTTTCTTATTTTTCTTCCCTGGATATGAATGTCTTTTCTTTATAAAGAGGGATTAAAATAAAATACTTTTCCAGCTATTACCCATAAGGAAACTGTTTGGCTGAGTCAACAAATAAAAATATGATCAAGATAATAAAGAGAACAATGTCAGAAAACCACAAAAATTGGCACAATGCATTGTACAAGGCACTTTGGGTTGATAGAGTCACTCCAAAATCTTCCATCAATAATTCTCCTTTCTTCCTCATTTATAGAAGAGAAGCCATCCTTCCTCCACACATCTTACTCCCTTCTCTGCAATTATCGTAGAAAGTTCAGGAACAGGAATGCCCCCCTCTAGAGAATCAGATAAATGATTTATTAAAATTGGAAGAAGGACAAAAGAAAAACCGAAATTGGATCAACATCAACAAATTGTAAAGAGTTGGTTTGATACAAGTTTGTCCTCAGAAAGAAATTTTGATGTAGGGGATTTGGTCCTCAAAAGGCAAAAAACACACAATAATAAAGAAGAACATACCAAGTTTCAAAACCTGTGGCTGAGACCTTTTGTCATTTCTGAAAAATTGGGTCCTAGTTCTTTTCATTTGCACAACTTAGAGGGACAACCAAACACTTTTCCAGTGAATGGATAGTCTCTCAAGAAATACTTCACCTAATAAAATCATATTTACCCCCCTTGTAAATATTTTTAGCTTACGTTTTCTTTTGTTTTGTTTTCTCTTTTTTTTTATTTTGTTTGGTTTTTTGTGTTTCCTTAATGATTATTTCTGAATCACCATTCATTATTGAAGGGAATTGGATCTTTCACTAGAGGCAGTTGAGAACAGTTCAATGCATCTGCACATTAAGTTATAAACTCAGATAAGTTATTCTAAGTCTTTGCCAAATCATTGTTCCCGGTTTTTGTTGAAGTCTCAGGGAAATACAATTATGTTTAAAACTTCTTACGCCGTCACAATTCTAATGAGAACAACTCAAAGTGCTTCCCCATTCCTGAGATTATTTCTTGAATGAAATCTAAATGTCCAAATTATGATGAAAGTTATCAATTCTCAAAGAATAAAAATACAATTCTAAATATCAATCCTATGATTGTCTGGCCGTGAAATCTTCAGTATAACCTCGCTCTCTTGTTATCGTGAAGTTTATGAAAATTTTGTAAACAATTTTAAAGAGTTGGAAGCACCTTAATGTGTGGGAATTGTGTGTAAACCCACCAGGATACTGAACAAGTATGCTGGCAGTGGGTAAATACACACATAATACCAAGACAACTTCATTGGGGTACTGAACAAGCCTGTTGGCAGTGAAGCAATGTTGGGTTCGAAGATCCTCAAGTATGTTTTTAAATTGATTAGGTATCAAGATATTTTTATCATAGATGGACAACTTTTGGATGGGATCAAAGTATTGGAGAGAGTTAAATGACATCCCTTCCAAGGCTATAAATGCCTACTGTCAGCAGTGGCCCTGTCAATGATATTGGAGTTACTTGTATAAATATCATTACCCCTTTGATCGAAACAAAATTTCAGATTACAATTTTTGGACAGAACTTTAGTCGATGATATGACTGTGTTATTTTTCTGAGTTAATGTCAAAATGCTTGATCTATTTTTTAATAGTTTTTAGTAACTATCTGATTTACCCTTTCCCTGATATAAAATTAGCGTGATGCAGAGATAATTGCTTCATCTAGCATGTCTCCATTGTTGGCAGCCAACAATTCATGACGATTTTATTGGTGTTTAAAAAAATGGTTTTAATGGAATAAAAATTTTAGCTGCCACTTTGCGTTTATGAAGACTTCATTTATGATTTTGTTTTGAAAAAATTGGTTGAATTGACTGTGTGTTTTTTAGTTCATTTCTTTCATACAATCTCTCATTTTTTCTTATTCAATTTCATGACTGTTTAAGCATGAAATTGAAACAAGATCTGGTTTGAACACATCATATAGTTTCTATAGTTTCTCTTTATGAAATTGGATGAATCCCTAAGAGCACCTAATGATATTAAGAACCTTAGATGGTGTTAAGCTTATCATTTTATGAGTGGTGTCTTTACCATTAGCACACAGGTTGATCACCTTTGGGGTGTGGCTTAGTCGTTTTTTCATTGTGAGTGTTACACTATCACGTTACCACATCTACAATCACACAAAGACAAAAAATTTGGTATAACTTGAAGTATGAATTATATCCCTTATTGTCATATCATAGTCTCATCATCATTGTATAGGACTGTCAGTCATGCTCTCAAACAATTACTTCTTCTTCCTGATAGCACAAGCTCACATTCATTGCCTTAGGTGGGGGTTCTTCTTTTTTGTGCTAGGTGGTCATTAGAGGATGTGGTTCTCAATCACTCTTGTCCTCTAGTTCAAAATCCACTCAACACCCTGAGTGTTGGCTATGGTGGCTTTTCCCCGAAGCCTTAGGTATCGGGTCTCCTCTGAAAATGTAGAGCTTATCCTTTATTTTGTGTGGTTTCAAACATGCTCCCCCCTTCACTAGTTTTCCTGGTACTTCGTGACCAAACCAATGGCACCTATGGTGAGCATGGAGCCGAATGGCTCACAGACCCTGCTCTCACATGATGACGTTGTGGACGGTCTCGTGGATTTTGGTTGGGTTAGGTTCATACAATTATTCGAGGGTTTTAACCTCGAGGTTGCTCAAGATTTTTCCCAAACATTCGATGGTGCTAAGGCCAAGATAGGATATTTACAGTTAAAAGTGACTGAGGATTCAATTGCAGAAGCCATAGGATTGCCCCAAGAAGGAGCTCATTGATTCAAAAATATCAAATTTGAAGGCATCCCTTGGCACCTACAAATGGTATCCAAGAGGTCGTGCTACAATGTCAAAGTTACACAAATTGTTTTCTTTAAACCTCGATGGCACGGTTTACTATTGATACTCAAGAAGTTTGTCACATGCGAGGGTAGATATGGACTATTTTTTGTTGGGTATGTGTTATTTTCTTTGCATTTGTGTGTGTGGGCACGTCAGGTTCGACAACTGTGCCTGACGATCCCTCTAGTAGTTCTCTTTGTGTTGTGTGCGTCAGGCACTTTCCTAGGGGGATCCCAGGGGTGCAGGTATGCCCCCCCTTGGTTACGCGCAATGTTCAGCACCGGGCATTAGCCTGGGGCAGTGCCCCAAAATTTGTTTTTGGGCGTTTTTTTCTATTTTTAGTGATTTACTAAATTAATCCCGGAGTAATGGATTAGAGTTTTGGTATCTACAGAATACCTAAAAACACTGTATATATTGTATGGTGAATTGTGAAATTCGATAAGGAATATAAGAAAGGTTTTCTCGGTTAAGGGTTTTCGGTATAAAATCTGTGTGTACTTTGTGTATGAGCCATTGATTAAATTTAGTTTTGCTTAAGAATCTATATGCATTCCTTTACTTCATAGGTTTAAAACTTACATGTGGTAGCATAGCTCATTTTTGGCTTCAGAGGGATGCCTTTGTTGTTGAGGGTTTGGCTCGGTCTTGATAGATCAAGATTATCTTGGGTCAGTGATAAACCTAGGTTTAGTGGGAGATTTTGCAGTTTGATTTGAGTGCAGAAAGAGGAATGGAAAGATCTTCTAGAATCGACATATAGAAGTTCAATGGTAAAAACTTTGAGCTATGGAAATTGAAGATGGAGGACCTTCTTGTATACAAAGAACAATGGATCGTTGTGGATCCTGGTAAACAACCTACTAATACACCGTTTACTAGCACACATGCTACTGGTACACAACCTACTAGTACATAAACTACCAATACACCACCTACTAGTATGTCGAAGGAAGATTGGAAGAAGTTGGACAGAAGAGAAAGGATTACTATTCAACTCTGCCTGGTAGATTCAGTGTTGTTGAATGTCTCAGGAAAGTCTACAACCAAGGGACTATGGGATAAGTTGGGGAATTTGTATCAATCAAAGTCCCTGGTAAACAATTCATTTCTTCAAAAGAAGTTGTATCATCTTAGGATGGAATATGGAGATTGTGTGATAGAACATCTAAATTCCTTTAATACTCTAGTAAGTCAACTTGTCTCTGTTAATATTACGATTGTAGAAGAAGATAAGTGTATTACTTTTTTATTTTCTTTGCCAGACTCTTGGGATAATTTGGTTGTAGAAATTGGTAGTACCACTCAATCTACATTGAATTATGAGGATGTAGTTTCATCCTTGTTATTTGAAGAGATGAGGCAGAAAAGCATGGATGGTCATAGCACAGATGCTTTATTTGTAAGAGGTCATACCCAAGACAAGAATCTTGGTAATCCTTTAGTGGGGAGATCTAAATCTACAGGTAGATATAAGTCTCCAAGAAAATCTTTGAGGAAATGTTGGAAGTGTGGTAAAATAGGGCATTATAAGAAAGATTGCAAGTCTAAGAAGGTTGAAAAACCAAAGGGATTTCATAGTTCATATTTCACAAAGGTGAAAACCTATACTGAAGAAGGAGGTGATGTTTACATAGCATCTACAAGTACACATGCAGACCACATTGTATGGTTTATCGACTCAGGTGCATCATACCATATGACTCCTCACAGGGAGTGGTTCTTTGAATATGAAAAATATGATGGTGGTGATGTATTCCTAGGAGATGACTCAACAACAAAAATCTTGGGACGTGGAAGGGTTAAGTTGCTGCTAAAATATGGAAGGATTAGAAAACACCCTCGGGTTCTGTACATTCCAAAACTTTCCAGGAGCCTAATATCTGTAAGTAAGTTGGATGATGCAGGAATGGATAATGGTGTTAATGAGGGGAGTTTGGTGTGGAACTCTGTACACATTGTCTGGAATCACTTATACTAATGGGTGTAATAGTTATGTTGTCCTTGAGTAGACAAATAAAGAAGACAAGACCAATATCGTCCCTAAAAAGAAGACCGTGATGTGGCATCAAAGACTGGGGCATATTGGAGAAAAGGGCCTTCAAACACTACACGGTAAAGGCATGGTTGAAGGTATGTCTAATTGAACTCTGGATTTTGATTTTTGTGAACATTGCATATATGGTAAACATAATCGAGTAAGATTCCCATCTGGTGCTACAAGAGAAAAGGGGATCTTAGAGTTGATACATAGTGATGTGTTTGGACCTGTTCCTGATCCATCCCTAGGTAAATCTGTGTATTATGTTTCATTCATAGATGATTTTTCAAGGAACACATGGATTTATTTTCTTAGAAATAAATCTGAGGTATTTGATAAATTTAAAGAGTTTAAAGCTTTGGTAGAAAATCAGACAGAGAAGAAAATAAAGGTATTGAGAATAGATAATGGTGGAGAATTCTATGGAAATGAATTCTAAGAATTTTGTAAGAAGTGTGGTATATCAAGGAAGAAGACTACTCCATACACTCCTCAGCAGAATGGAGTTGCAGAAAGGATGAACATGACATTGATGGAAAAATCAAGGAGCATACTCAGCGGTGTCGGGTTACAACAAGAATTCTGGGAAGAGGCAGTGGGTACAACATGTTACCTGGTTAATCGATTACCTTCATCAACGTTGGATGATAAAACTCCACACGAGCTATGGTATACAAAGAAACCCTCTCTTCAACATCTTAGAGTGTTTGGTTGTGATGCTTATGTACATGTTCCAAAGGAAAATAGGAGTAAGCTGGATAAAAAGGATGAAAAGTGTATCTTTATTGGTTATAAGTATGGTGTGAAAGGTTATAAAATTTGGAACCCATAAACCAAGAAGACTGTTTACAATTGAGATGTTGTTTTCAGAGAGGTAAAATATGCGTCCAAACAAGAATTCCTACCAACACAAGATGAACTCGAGAAAATAGAGCTTGAGTTGGATGATGCAAAATATGAATAATCTCAAGAAGAGGAAGCAGCAGTAGCAGAAGAAGAAGAAGAAGAAGAACCTCATACCCCAGTATTGAGGAGACCAGTGAGAGATAAAAGGAAACCAGAAAGGTATAGTCCACCTAATTTCCATTCCAATTTTTCTTTATCTATTATTGATGATGATCCCAGAACTGTAAGGGAAGCAGTGAATTTAGAGGATAGTAAACTATGGAAGAAGGCCATGGTTGAAGAAATGGATGCCTTGGATAAGAATGAGGCATGGGATATATTTGAGTTTCCATTTGGAAGAAAATATGTTGGTAGAAAATGGTTGTTTAAGAAGAATTTTAATGCACAAGGTAAATTGGAGAAATACAAATCTCGGTTGGTAGAAAAAGGTTATTCCCAGGTAGAGGGAATTGACTTTGGTGAGGATTTTTCTCCTATTGCTAAGTTAAGTTCTATTAGATTTATTTTATCTATTGCTGCTACTTGTGATCTTGAAGTGGAACAGATGGATGTGAAGATAACATTCCTACATAGGGATCTGGAAGAATAAATCTACATGAAGAAGCCAGAAGGCTTTGTAGTGAAGGGAAAGAAAGATCTGGTCTGTAAGATAAAGAAGTCACTATATGGTCTGAAGTAATCACCTAGGATGTGGTACTAAAATTTTGACACATACATCCTTGGATTGGGATTTGTAAGAAGCAGGGTTGATCACTATGTATATTCAAAGCAGGTTGGTAATCACTTTATTTTCTTAGAAATAAATCTGAGGTATTTGATAAATTTAAAGAGTTTAAAGCTTTGGTAGAAAATCAGACAGAGAAGAAAATAAAGGTATTGAGAATAGATAATGGTGGAGAATTCTATGGAAATGAATTCTAAGAATTTTGTAAGAAGTGTGGTATATCAAGGAAGAAGACTACTCCATACACTCCTCAGCAGAATGGAGTTGCAGAAAGGATGAACATGACATTGATGGAAAAATCAAGGAGCATACTCAGCGGTGTCGGGTTACAACAAGAATTCTGGGAAGAGGCAGTGGGTACAACATGTTACCTGGTTAATCGATTACCTTCATCAACGTTGGATGATAAAACTCCACACGAGCTATGGTATACAAAGAAACCCTCTCTTCAACATCTTAGAGTGTTTGGTTGTGATGCTTATGTACATGTTCCAAAGGAAAATAGGAGTAAGCTGGATAAAAAGGATGAAAAGTGTATCTTTATTGGTTATAAGTATGGTGTGAAAGGTTATAAAATTTGGAACCCATAAACCAAGAAGACTGTTTACAATTGAGATGTTGTTTTCAGAGAGGTAAAATATGCGTCCAAACAAGAATTCCTACCAACACAAGATGAACTCGAGAAAATAGAGCTTGAGTTGGATGATGCAAAATATGAATAATCTCAAGAAGAGGAAGCAGCAGTAGCAGAAGAAGAAGAAGAAGAAGAACCTCATACCCCAGTATTGAGGAGACCAGTGAGAGATAAAAGGAAACCAGAAAGGTATAGTCCACCTAATTTCCATTCCAATTTTTCTTTATCTATTATTGATGATGATCCCAGAACTGTAAGGGAAGCAGTGAATTTAGAGGATAGTAAACTATGGAAGAAGGCCATGGTTGAAGAAATGGATGCCTTGGATAAGAATGAGGCATGGGATATATTTGAGTTTCCATTTGGAAGAAAATATGTTGGTAGAAAATGGTTGTTTAAGAAGAATTTTAATGCACAAGGTAAATTGGAGAAATACAAATCTCGGTTGGTAGAAAAAGGTTATTCCCAGGTAGAGGGAATTGACTTTGGTGAGGATTTTTCTCCTATTGCTAAGTTAAGTTCTATTAGATTTATTTTATCTATTGCTGCTACTTGTGATCTTGAAGTGGAACAGATGGATGTGAAGATAACATTCCTACATAGGGATCTGGAAGAATAAATCTACATGAAGAAGCCAGAAGGCTTTGTAGTGAAGGGAAAGAAAGATCTGGTCTGTAAGATAAAGAAGTCACTATATGGTCTGAAGTAATCACCTAGGATGTGGTACTAAAATTTTGACACATACATCCTTGGATTGGGATTTGTAAGAAGCAGGGTTGATCACTATGTATATTCAAAGCAGGTTGGTAATCACTTCATTTATGTAGTGTTGTATGTTGATGACATGTTGTTGGTAGGAAATAACATGGATGTTATCAAGGTGAAATCGCAGCTATCCTCCAAATTTGACATGAAGGATCTCGGTGTTGCTAACTTCATTCTAGGAATGGAGATTAAAAGAGATCGTGCAAATAGAAAACCTTGGTTGAATCAGAGAAAATATGTTGAGACGATATTGCAGAGGTTTAATATGCATGGAAGTAAAACAGTCAAGGTTCCTATTCCTATAGGTGTAAAGTTATATTCATATCAGTGTCCCAAGACATAGGAAGAAGAAGAGGACATGTACCATGTTTCATATGCCAGTGCAATTGGCAGTTTGATGTATGCAATGGTCTGTACTAGACCGAACATTGCACATGTAGTGGGAGTTTTGAGCAGGTATATGTCAAAACCAGGGAAGGAGCATTGGACAACAGTAAAGAAGGTCTTCGAGTATCTTCATGGCACTACCAGTTATGGATTGTGCTACCAAGGAAGACCGGGATTGGATAGAGTGATGGACATACATGGCTTTGTTGATGCAGACTGGGCTGGAGATCTGGATCGCAGAAGATCTACAAGTGGGTATGTGTTTAACCTATTTGGATGAGCAATCAGTTGGATGAGAAAAATGCAGGTTGTAGTGGCACTCTCAACTACAGAAGCTGAATACATGGCAGCCACTCATGCAAGCAAGGAAGTAGTATGGTTACAAGGATTGTGTTCAGGTATTGGGTTGGTACAACAAGAAGTGATATTAGATTGTGACATTCAGAGTGAAATCTTCTTGGCAAAGAACCCATCTTATCATTCGAAGACAAAGCATTTTGATTTTTAGTATCACTTTGTGAGGGACATGGTTGAGGAAAAGAAGGTATTGCTGGAAAAGGTTGACACTTTGAAGAATGTTGCAGATTCATTGAAAAAGTCTATGAGCACAGAAAAGGTTTCCTATTGTAGAGTAACAATGGGCATTGTTGCCCTTGATTTTTTACTATGTAATCCCCTAGACTCCTAGATGCAAAGAAAACAACAAGTGGGAGAATGTTGGGTATGTGTTATATTCTTTGAATGTGTGTGTGTGAGTGCATCAGGTTCGACAAATGTGTCTGACGATCCCTATAGTAGTTCTCTTTGTGTCATGTGTGTCGGGCGCTTTCCTAGGGGGGTCCCAGGGGGGCAGGTATTCCCCCCCCCCTAGTTACACGCAACGTTCAGGGTAGCGCCTCGATTTTTTTTTGGGCGGATTTTTCTATATTTAGAGGATTTTGCTATTTTTAACGGTTTACTAAATTAATCTCGGATTAAGGGATTAAGGTTTTGGTATCTACAAAATACCTAAAAACATTGTATATATTGTATGGTGAATGGTGAAATTCGATAAGGAATATAAGAAAGGTTTTCCCGGTTGAGGGTTTCCGGTATAAAATCTCTGTGTACTCTGTGTATGAGCCATTGATTAAACTTTGTTTTTCTTAAGAATATATATGCATTGCTTTACTTCACAGGTTTAAAACTTACAATTTTCATGTTTCATGTCCATTTTTTGATGTTGTTTTTAGGGTTTGATTTAAATATGCCATTCTACTTGCTTAAGAGTCTGCAAAAAATGGCCAAATTTTACCAAAGGAAAAACCTAAATGTATAGTCTAGTTTATTCCATCATGGATTTATTTGAATCTTGGTCATTTCACAACTGTGAAAGGTTGGGGATAATTGGCAAGATTTCATCGATAGAAATTGTTTCTCTCCACCTAAGACCGCAATCAACCCACCTCTGCGTTTTGATGAGCCCACCAATCCTTTCCTATAGACTCCTTCTTTGAGAAACCTTCATGTTGAATTACAAGGAATCCCTGTGTCAATAACCAAAACCCTGGTCATTTTTCATAAGTCATCCATAGGCACACACCAGAGGAGCAATTTTGTTCCTAAAAAATCGTTAGAAGATGTGTTGGATAATCTGAAGGGAAATTTCCTTGTTGTTCCTGGTCCTAGGCCAGATGTGGGTGATTTAAATGAGATTAAAATCTAGAAACAAGGTAGACGAAAAACACAGAGAGTTCCAGACATTGATTTTAAGAACAAAATATCTAGTCAACTCATATCCAGAATGTTGAGGAATTGACATCATGATCGTGAAAAACCTATCCCTATTATTGATGTCGACAACCAGATTTTTGTCGATGATACCAGCACCGATGCACCCCAATTCAATTTCATATTAAATCTACCTCCTTTATTAAAGAAACAACAAGGTTTTTCAGGCATTCAACATGATCTCAAAAGGATCATCGAACAGGGTAAGTTTCCCACTACAGATCAGACTTGGCCTTTACCAAACCATGAACTAATATATTATGAGAGTTGTTTTGACTTGATTGAAAGGTATTATTGAGATATTCCTTACCAACAAGAAAATTTGAATCAAGTGGTCAGTCATAACTCAGAATTTGAAAGTGAAAATAATGAGCTCAAGGATGGCGTTCGATCAACTTCACACAAAGCCAACAAGCATATTAAGAGATCTGGAATTGTGGTGATTAAAAACTCCACCAATTTCAATACTATTATAAACTCATATTTTCCTGATGTTTCTCTTTCGAATTTCTAAATTGGTAAATAGTGCCCTTGTATTTCACGATTTGATTCTATTTGGATAATAAGTAAATTCAGTTTTTTTTTTTTTTTATTTAGAACAACTACAAAATCGAAGATTCTGTAGCTTGTCTTTTGAATTATTTATTTTTATTATTGTCTAATTTAGATTTTGTTTTCCTTGTCTCAGGTGAATAACAAATCAATGTGCTACAATTAGTGGAATGAGTCATGGGTTGATCATTTAGTGGACTAGTAATTTAAATTTTTGAAAAACAATGTTTAATAATGTAATTGTTTTGGATTGAAAGACTTCAACATAATTATCTTTTTGTTATTTTATTTTAGTAAAAGATTATTTTAAAAGATATGTCTCTATCTTGCATGATATGAGGAACATATTAGAAACTTGTTTAAATAGCATTGCTTGCCCATTGATAGAGGGGATTCATCTTGGACCATATGATGGACTTACTTTTTTTAAACTATATGGGAAAATAGTTTACTCTTTGGCTTTCATCCTGTGTAGACTATGCAATGTTTCATTGTTTTCTCATGTGATTTCTAGATATAAAATTTTATTTGTATCGAACTAGCTTTAGTTTGTTTTGCATATAATCTTTTATGTCATGTTTTTCTTTATGTGGTTCATTATATTTTGGTGTTGTTGATATATGTGAATGTTCACCTATCCAAGCATTTTGAGTTTACATCTAATGTTACGTAGCTGGTAATACCATTTACTCAGAATTGGAATTTCTTTCATTTTCGGTTATTGGACATTCTAAACTCACATGATATAAAATCATTTGTCTTTCTGTCATCTCAGACTTGTTCCAGAATATAAAAGAATTCTTTGAGTTTTATCAAGAAGTATTATGCTTGCTTTTGTCATTGGTTTACACTTGACACAAGTTAAGAGGAGCTTATACAAATACAAAGAGATGAATCTAGCTTAGTACTGCTGATCAACGAAAGGTTAGTTAGTTTATTATTTATTTAATTTGTTGATTTGTGAACGAATAGTGATTGCATCATTTAAATGTTGAATTCTTTTTCCATTTTCTTTATATTATTTACAATCTTATTCACTCATTTTTTATTAGTTTGGTAGTTAGAGTACTAGAATAAAAAAATTTATTTTTAATCTTGTATGGATCCATTATTTTAAAACAATTATTTTCACAAGGCTTTTCTTAAACCTTGAAAATTATATATACCTATTGTACATAAACATTGTTAGTTAAGCATTTATAATTTATGTGCCGACTGATAAAATTGCACCTTTAATTAGTTCACATCTTTTAGTTGATTTATAACTCTAGTTGGCTAACGGAGCCATAAAACCCGTCAGGGTAGATTATACCAAACAACTTTGGTTAAATAGACAACCCCGGTCTATATCTTCCCTTCCCGTTGATGGTGTGTCATAAACGCCCATCAACAGGTGTGTTGAAATAATCTCAACCGAATGGAATCATCATTAAGGGAATTCGAAGAGCACCATAGGTGAAAGGTGGTAATGTTATCATGAGGATCCTCATAATTCTTGCCTTCGAATTTTGGGATATCCAAAGGAAGCTTGGTGGGAATGGGGGGCCATGTAGGATCATGAGACATAGGGTCATTCATCAAATTAGACAATTATGGAAAGTTGAGCATGGCCAGAAACAAGAGATGGGGTTATGACATCTGGTCCCAAGCTCCCTGTAAAGATTGTGTTTGGAGAATCGCAGCGCATCCAGGGTTCTGGTAAGCACCATGTCCCTATCTAGGATTGTAAGACCCTCCTCCAGGTTGATTCATAAAATGTTGGCTAGGCACCATTCCAGTAGGAATGTTTTGATGGGGGTTATAAAAACTACCCCTAACTGGAGTGGCTCCAGTTTGAGGGTTTCCCAAGGTGTGAAACTGACCTCCTCTGGGTGTAAATCTGGAGGATAAGGGTGGATTCGTCATGTCAAACGTGTTGGTTGGAATCAACACAGAATAGGTGGGTGTAAAGGATGGACCATAAGCTAAAGATTGTCCACCAGGTTGGTTACTCCATCCAGAGGTAACGATATTAGACCCAGGGTTAAAAGAAGAAATGCCTCCCATGGTAGGAGTCGTTTCAGGGACTTAAGAGCCACCAAACGAGAACAGAGTATAAGGAGGAGTTGTGCCCCCAAGTCCAATTCTAGCATTAGGGCTAGCAGCTGGGATGGAGTTTGAAAACTGCGATGTAAAATTTGGCATACCATAGGAAAACATACTATTTTCCATCGGGATGGACTAAACATTATAGCCCAGTGAGTGACCAAGATACCCAAATGGGTTCATGGAAATAGGTTGGGTATTCACTATAGGACGGGAAACAATGATAGGTTCCCCCAATACTACAACCATTGTGGTTGAAGGATTCGAAGGAGTACCATTGACTATAGTAGGTGTGGGAGTCGAAGGGCTCCCAATATCTTGATGACTCGGTTCAGTACTCATCCTTGTAGAATCATAAGTTTGATAAGTGGAGGTGTGTGTACCACGTTTAATAACTCTACTCCTTTTAGAAGGAAAAGACTCGAAATGTGGTGGCAACTGTAACAAGAGGCGAGACCGGTGGGGAATCTTGTCCAACTCCACGATGACTTAAGACTCAATATAAAAAAAATAAAAAATCCTAAGGCCGACTAGTAATCAAAGAGCACACCAAAATAATCAAATGACCAATATCCACACAAACAGGATAAAGTGGTTGAAAAGGACCTCCCTCCCTAAAGTAGGTATGCCTCGCCCAAGAGGGGCCTGAAACTCCCTGCTAAAGATCATAGGTATCAGAATTAGTTATAAGGACCCTCGTGGGCTTAACAACCATTCGGTAAGATCCCCCTAGAGAGGTAATCCTTCATAAAGGTTGTGTGACGTCCGACCCTTATCTAACCTAGGGTACCTAAAAAATAACCCCTGCAAGTAACCTATGTGGTACCTAAGTCAAGCAACTAAGCAACCACAGTATAAACGATGCACAAGCTAACAGTCATAAGTCATGTCCACCGTATGGGTAGGGTAGCAAAACCCAAAATCTTGAAAGCATCGCCTCTCATGGAGGTAAGGGCACTAGAAAGATCCCCAGATACGAATATATCCCCATAAATATATTTGATGCTAAGAAGGTATCGGGGGGATATCCCTTCAACCAACCTCACGTGACCTTGTGCTTTACTCTGATGTAAGTGGAGCCTCCTGATATTACTGATTATACAATGGATTTCTCTACTTCCTTAGTCAAAAAGATATGTTTATTTAATAGCATTGGAGAAGTTTACTCATAAAATCCTATTCCAAGGCATTAAATCCTAAGCTAGTTTGTGTACCCTAGAAAATAAAATCGTTACTAATCAATTTTAAATTATAACGTTACTTTTAATGGCCTTGCTTACTCAAATGGTGTGGTCGTGAAACTAGTGATGTTATGACTCAACAAGTAAAATAAATTAAGATGAATACAATGCAAAGTCCTAACTTTAATTTCCAATAAATGATATGCTTCTTAAAAATGCAATTTTCAATTCAAAATAAAAATGCAATATTTCTTTACATGCACTAAGATAAATGACAAAGACTCAAAAGATCAAAATTCCAATCAATGTAAATGAAAAATTGTATTTTCAATATAAGAAAAATGAAAATGCAAGGATTGAACAACAACTTGATATAAATACTCTATTGTGCATAGATAGAGACAACCCAAGTAGTATATCAAGGAGCAAAACACCCAACCCAAGGTGCAAGGAAAATCAAAATGAAAAGATGACAAAAAAGGTACCACCCAAAAATTCAACCAAAGATAGCTTTCATGTCATTCCACAGACACTTAACAATCACTACAGAGACCCAATAAAACTCAACAATCATCAAAGCCTACCTAGCAACCACCAAACCCAACAAACAAGAAACAAAGGTTGATGTACGTGATTGTTCAAGGGAAAAGTGCATATGTACAAACCTTGCAGAAGGAAAGCACGCGTATATATGCGACTGTCAAGCAAAATCCCACGTATATGTGTCAAAACACAACTAGGCTAAGGAGAAGGTTGAAATACTCAGACCCAGAGTGAACAAAGGCTATCAAGCAATGATGCAACAAGAAACTCAATATCAATGAGAGAAATCTAAGGAGAAAAACACTCCAAACCTCGAAAATAAGATTCAATCCCCAGTATGGTCGCCAATTCTATTACGAGGAAAATCTCTCTATGGCTAGGGGTAAACCACAACAGATGGAAATGAATGAAAAAATCAACTATATTCTCAAGTATGCTATATAAACAAATATGCTAGCAAGACAAGATAAAATGCCTACCTCGTCTAGACGTTTGATGAAGTCCATCATTGAGCACTTGACCCAAAGCAATATACCTGCAACTAGTCTTCAACAACCAAGCAACGAAAGCATATGGTGACAATATATGATGTTATTTCATTCAATAGCATAATCCATCAACATTCATAAAAAATATGCCCATGGAATAATAATTTGAATATTTGCAAGATATCAATTGGACGCGAAAAGAGTATTTCTATTAGGATACAATCATCATAAGTGAATAAGTTACAGACTTCCATGTCGGCACGGTTCAGAACCAAGAAACTAAGTTTCTTCTAGTTGGGCCTCCACCACTTCAATCCTCCACAAAAGACAAGCTCATGTAAGAGAGACAATGGAGTTATCAATCAACAATGGAATAGCTTGGGGGCTGAACAATGTGTTTAGACTCAAAGGATAAAGGGATGTAGACTCAATGTGAAGTGAATAATTCCTCCAGAGTAACTTTTCTCTCAAAGTTGAATTCTTTCTCCTCTTTTCCATAGCTCAGATTTGGCCTATTTATAGACTTCAAATGAAACTGAAGGGTCGACTCAGAATGTTTCTAGTATATGGAAGGCCAAGGATCATTGATCTTGTGTCATGACATGGAAACCCGACACCATTTTTCATTTTTCGACACAATTCCTGATGTACACGGGTTGTAGTGGTGCAACCTACGTATATTCATGTTGTATAGTAGTAAATGTGCATATATGTGGAAAAATTGTAATTTTAGCTCTGGGATTTGCAAAAGGGGATTACAAGTCTGCATAGGGAAATGGAAAAACGTCTTCTGTGCAAGATTGAATGGGGTGAGGAAAATCTTGCTATAACAATTTGTTATCTACCTACTGAGTAGTTGATTGAACTCTTTTCTATGAAAATGTTTTACCCCTTTATTTATGAATCTCTTTATAATTTCATAATCCCTTGCAAATATTTAGCTTGCGTTTATTTTTTTTCATTGTAACATGTTCTTAGTCTAGAATGATTTCTTATATTCTTACCATATTGGTAATAAAGTTACTCAAGATCATATATCTCATAATTCTTTTTTTAATTCTCAAGGGTGTTGGGTATGTGTTATATTTTTTTTAAGATTGGTCTCATGTATTGTAAGTTGATATGGGAGTACGGGTCCCCTTTGGAAGGGGGTTCGGGGGAAGTAGCCCCTGAAAAAAAATTGTTTCACGGTTTTTTGCGTATGTTTTTGGTGTTTTTCGCCGATGGTTTTTTTATTCCGGTTAAGGAATTAGGGTTGTTGACTAATATGGGTCAATAGATTAGGGGTTTGGATGCCACAAGATCCTATATGTATATTTTATTGTAAACAATGAAGATGATGAATAAAATATTAGAGGTGCGACTCTAAACAGGTTGTTGGTTTTCCTAGTTTAGGTTTCCAGGGTAAAATATCTGTGTAATGTGTGTGTTCCATTGTATATATATATTTTTATTGAGAATCTGTTTTTCATAAATAATTGTACAAGGTTAAAATATACAAAGTGTCTCCCCTTCATTTATGAAGTTTCTTGGTACATTAAATAAATTGTTGTATAATCCATTACAAATTCTACTTAAACCCTCATATATTATTCATATTATTGAACTCCTGGAAAAGTTTGAATTATCATACTCATTAGTTTTTCATGAACCACAATCTTTTTTTCATTTTCCTAGAACTTAAGTCCTATAGTACTTTGCTTCTTCTAATTTCATTTGTGGCAATTTAATGCAAACTACTATAGTAAAATTATTATACGTAAGAATCATAAATTAATTGTTAATTATCACTATTAGTTCCATAATGGTTTCTCAAAAGCCTGAACATTTCTATCAAGATCTAAACATTTTTCTATCCAGATGTGATACCATATGCAACATTCCCATTAAATGTTATCTATTGAATCTTAAAGTTTTTTTTCTTTTAGGTATAAACCTCAATGTTGTAACAATGTAGTACATATACTCAATTTAACATGTATGATATAGATTTGAACCTTTCACCTCTGTGATGGAAGAAAAAAACATTGTTAATTATCATTATTAGTTTCATAATGGTTTCTCAAAAGCCTGAACATTTCTATCAAGATCTAAACATTTTTCTATCCAGATGTGACACCATACGCAACATTCCCATTAGATGTTATCTATTGAATTTTAAAGTTTTTTTCCTTTTAGGTATAAACCTCAATGTTGTAACAATGTAGTACATATACCCAATTTAACATGTATGATATAGATTTGAACCTTTCACCTCTGTGATGGAAGAAAATTACTCTATCGATTAGTCAATAGGTGATACTCCCTATTTTTAATTCTTTCTACAAGGTTTTATGCTAACCCATCTTCCTATAACTAATATGAAATATTTAAATTAACGTTTCTCTGGATATACATACACATGTATAAGTATATATATAATTAATAATTTTAGGTACACCATGAAAGTATAATGGGATGAATATAATCTAATAATTTTAGGTACGCCATTAAATTATAATGGGATGAATATAATCTAATAGTTATCCCCATTGGGATCTACACTTCAAATATCTACTTTATAATATGCTTAGGTTTAAGTTGGTCGTTGGAACATAGCTTGTCTTTAGTGAAGCTACCAACTTATATCATTTCTTCTATTTTAACTAAATATAGATGTATATATAATGTATACAATAAAATCATACATACATATTTTTAAATGCAACCACTAATATATTTAAATAGAGAATTTAAATATAATAAAAAAATTTAGTAAAATCCAACAATTGAGCGAATTTCAAATAACTAAAAGTTATTAAGCAATAAGAGAACATAATTCATATTAATTTTTAAATATAAAAAAATCATATTAATACTGTGATATTAATTTTTTAATATAAAGAATGTTGATTTTTCAATAAGCTAAGTTTAAGAATGAAGTTTATTCCATTTTATCATTTTACTTAAACCATAAATAATTTGTTGTAGCAATCAAGATCACAAGAAGAAACACCATGTACAAGTACACAATAAGTATCATGGGAAACCCTTCTCAACAAGGGAAGAAAACTCAACCAATCCTTTGCTATATTCTTCAAGAGAAAAAACTTCACCACCATAAATACCTAGCACACAAGAGGGTGCTCACAAACCCTAGAAAACTAGAACCCAAGAGAGGTGCACACTTTTACCAAGAACAAGTGTTTGCTGAAATTTCCAAACTCACACTTGTGAAATGATTCCTTAATGGGGAATTTACCTTTATTTATATTAGACTGAACCTGTCAAAAAAAGTTTCTATTGGCACAACAAGGGCCAACCTCAACAACTTATAATATAATTAATAATTACCATATTAATTATCTGTTACATTAAGGTGAGGTCGACCTGTACCTTTTACATTACAAATAGGGTTATAGGTAAGTCTGACTCTTGAACAATATAACAAAGGATCTCATACACCCACTAGTGCTCAGCCACTTAGGGCACATCCATCTATGCTCAGCCACAGGGATGTCCACATCTCTATCTCACTGCGTCTCAAAGGATAAACTCACTCACTAGTGCTCAACCATTAGAATCACGTTCACCTGTGCTCAGCCATAGGAATGTCCAAGTAAATAGATCTTCTTTGTCACTACATTACACAAGAGAATCATCTAGAGTTCATCATCTCAACTCTCTGCTCAGAGGAGAATAATATATCATTTCATCTCTATCTCATAATGATGCACCCAACTCATGGGATTTTCCACATGTTCACTTGTGCTCAGCCACAAGCACGTCCAACTTAGTAGATCTTATTTCTCATTACATTACATAGGAGAATCATGTGGAATATCATATGAACTCTCTACATAGAGGAGGACAACACAACATTCCATTTCTGTCTCAGATAGGAACCACACACCCAACTCATGGGCTCTCTCTCAGGTCTATGTCCTGGAGGATGTCTCACGCATCTGTAATCATCAACACTCCCTCTCTAGGGAGGTATTCTCCACCAGGCCAAATCTCACATGGAAATACTCGAACTTTCTCTTGGTTGTAGTCACCAACACTCCCTCTCAGCTAGAGAGGTATTCTCCACCAAGTCAGTTATGAACTTTGTATTGGCAAGTCGTTTGCTGAAGATATATGAAATATTCTCATGTGTAGGAAGGTATTGCACGTGTACTTATTTCCTCTGCATCATGTCTATGACATAATGATATTTTATCTCAATGCATTTCGATCTATCATGAAACACAGGGTTTTGAGAGAGCTTCACACACCTCTGGTTGTCACAATGAATAGTAGTAGGATCCATCTCATGATCAAATAAATATGTCAGAAGTTTGTGAAGTCACATTGCTTTGCAGACTGCCACACTCAATGCTATATGCTCTGCTTCTGTTGTACTCAAGTCCACAAAGCTTTGTTTCCTGCTGCACCAGGAAACCATGGAAACCCTAAGGAAAAGCAACAATTGGATGTGCTCTTTCGTTCCATTGTACTCTATGCCCAATTTGTATTATCATATCTCTACAAAATCAAGTCCACACCGGAGTGATCTCTCAGGCCATATCCAACTATGCCTCGTATATATCTCAATACATGTTTTACTGCTATCTCGTGAGTCTATCTCGGTTGACTCATGAATTGACTAAGAACATTCGTTGCATAGCATATATCAGGTCTGGTGTTAACCAGATACATCAATAATCCAATCAGTTGTCGGTACATATGTGGATCAATCTCATATTAATCATCATCATTTATTTTTCTTCAAATCCATCACCATCAATGTAGTCATGGACTTGCATTATATTATACTGAACTCCTTTAATATCCCCATTGTATATTTTCCTTGACTTAGGAATAGTCTCATTGGTCCTCTATCATACTTTTTGTCCCAAGAAGTAGTGCATCATACCTAGATCCTTCATCTCGAAATCAGAAGTCAAGGATTTCTTGTATCCAACAACACGACTTCCTAAATAAATCATCAAAATCAAGATCTCGTCACCAACAATGTAATAATATAGGTTTGGATCAACAACACCCTTGCTGAAACCCAACCTCATAAAGAATACATATGTCTAATGTAGTTTCCAACTCATGGATGGTAGTATAGATGGAAGTGTAATGAGTTTACCAGATCATGTGTCTCATCATAGACAACTCCCTCTATTTGTGGGAATCCTCTGGTTATATATCTCATTTTGTATTTCTCGACACTTCCATCGGCTACATGCTTGATCTTATAGATCCACTTGGAAGTCACCACAGACTTCCCTTCCGGTCTCTAAAGAATATCGCATACATCATTCTTTAAGATATATTGGTATTCTTATGTCATGGAATCTTGTCATACATGTTCACTTGTTGCTTCTCCATGAAAAGAAGGCTCAGAATCAATGAAGTGGATCATGACTGAAGGGTAGATCGAAAATCTATTTTGATTTCTCGGGATGTGCCTTGAGAGGATTGTATGTTCCTCTTCCTCCTGCAGATTTTGTCGAGTCTAAACAGGCCTTTTATGCCCTACTGCAATATCTTTGGGCATATCAACTGGAGCAACTAGATCAGATGGAATAATGTATGTCTCCCTCTAAACTATTGAAGGGGGAGAATGTGTTGTCTCATTGTTAATCTCTATCTGAGATTCTTTGGATCTTTTACAAGCTATCTCTTCTTCAAAGTAAACATCTATTCTTGTCTCAATCTATCTCTGGTCAGGGATGTAGATTTGATATGTCTTCGAAGATTCATTGTTATCTCATAAATGTATCCTTTCTCCCTGAAGGTTCTAGCTTGGACCTGTTCTCTTTGGTTATATGGAAATACACTAGGAACCCAAATATTCTGAAGTGTTAAATCTCAGGCTTCACTTCAATGAAGGCTTCTTCGATAGTTATTTTTCTTCAAAATATGGTGAAGAATCATGTTCTAAACATATACTATGTCATGCATGCTTCTGCCCATAGAATCATAGAAAGATTTTAATCATGCATTATTGCATTAGTTTCCTCAATGATGGTTATGTTATTCCTTCTTCTCAAATAGTTTTGATTCCCTCTGAAGTCTGAAGTATAACCATCTTCCTTTGTTGTTAACCTGCCTGGAACAAGAAAACAAATGAAAGGAAACAAGAAAAAAATATCTCCTAAAGGGGAATAATGAGTACATCTCTAGAAGCAAAACAATTTAAGGATTGTTGTCATAGCTACAACACCTACTTGTAATCTAGAAAAAATTATATATGTTGGTTAGAGGAATGATAATTAAAACAATCAAACCTGGAGTCTTTACTTTCAGTGTGTTGCTCCTCTAAATGCACTGGGATCCTTATGGATTCACGACTATAGCAAAGGTTCCTTCCTCCTACAAGTATCCTCGTGATAATGATACAAATAATATATACAAGTGAATACCTGAGGGTGTTGATATGTTGATTTCTTCATCTCTTTAAAGTCTTGGCTTCCAGGAACTGAGTTTTCTTGATCCACCAAGCTTGTCTTCCATCATGATTATGTTCATCATATTTTTAGATTCTTCACAAACCCTTGTCAACTAGGCTAGAAAACCTAACGGCTAACCTAGGCTAGCAACTTTAGGTTTGTTGGGCTTATGACTGCCAAAAATAATCCTTGAAATTCAAAAGAACATAGGTAATATTGAAGGCTTCTTCAAAGAGATGTATAAACCCTAAAACCATAAATCTACAGAAATTTGTGGAACCCTAGAAACCCTAGGGCCAAAAATCCAAAATTCTCAGAATTTCACATTGAGAGTTTCTAGAGATGCGTCGAAGGAGGCCATACCCTCCTATACAAATTTCATCCCCAATGTCCAAGTTTGAAGTGTTGAAACACCCAAAAGAAGAGGGTCGTATAGATTTTCTAGAAACCCTAGGAGGGTCGTACGATTCTGCAAAAGAGGAGGAATGACTGGTAGAAACTTGTTCAATGGGTTATTCAAGACCTATGATTTCATAACATGTTGATGTTTCAATAATCTAGGCTTAAGCATTAATTTGATTCCATTTTATCATTTTAATTAAATCATAAACAATTTGTTGCAACAATCAAGATCATAAGAAGAAACACCATGCACAAGTACACAAGAAGTATCCTGGGAAACCCTTCTCAACAAGGGAAGAAAACCCAACCAATCCTTTTCTATATTCTTCAAGAGAAATATCTCCACCAACATAAAGACCTAGCACACAAGAGGGTGCTCACAAGCCCTAGAAGACTAGTGCCCAAGAGAGGTGTGCACTTTTCCCAAGAACAAGTGTTTGCTGAAATTTCCAAACTCACACTTGTGATATGATTCCTCAATGGGGAATTTACCTTTATTTATATTAGACTAAACCTTTCAACAGAAGTGTCTATTGGCACAACAGGGCCGACCTCAATAACTTATAATATGATTCATAATTACCATATTAATCATCTTTTACATTAAGTTGGGGATGACCTGTACTTTTTACATTACAAATAGGGTTGCAGGTAATTCTAACTCTTGAACAATATAGCAAGGGATCTCATACACCCACCAGTGCTCAACCACTTGGGGCACATCCATTTGTGCTCAGCCACATGGATTTCCATATTTCTATCTCACTTCATCTCACAGGAGGACCACACTCACTAGTGCTCAGCCACTAGGATCACATTCACATGTGCTCAGCCATAGGCACGTCCAACTCAACAGATCTTTTTTCTCAATACATTACACAAGAGAATCATCTAGAGTTCATTATCTCAACTCTCTACTCAGAGGAGACTAATACATCATTTCATCTCTGTCTTAGAATGATGCACCCAACTCATGGGATTTTCCAAACATTCACCTGTGCTCAGCCACAGGCACGTCCAACTCAACAGATCTTCTTTCCCACTGCGTTACACATGAGAATCATCTGGAGTATCATCTCAACTCTTTGCATAGAGGAGGCCAACACAAAATTCTAGTTTTTTCTCATATAGGAACCACTCACCCAACTCATGGGTTCTCTCCTAGATTTGTGTCCTAAAGGATGTCTCATACAGTTGTAATCATCAAAAAAAAAAACATACTAATACTATAATAAGTATAGGAGGGAACAAGTCATAATTAAAAGTACAAAATAAATTAAGGATTAAAAAGAAAATGGGGTTAGTGAATTTTTTTTAATATGATAGGTATAAGAAGGAAAAAGTTATAATTAAAAATACAAAATAAATTAAGGATTGAAAAAAAATAAGATGAGTGGAATTCTTTTATTTTAATATATAAGAATATTAAGTCAAGAAAATCCTCATATATGTAAGCATAAATATATTATAATTTTTTCAAAGTATTGTATATAAGGATTAAGATGATAGAATTCTTAAGATTTATAAATTTTCCAAAGGGAGTAGCCTCATACTTCGATATGTTCATGGTATAGAAAACAAAATTATGAAAACCCTAAAATGAAAATTTTATGAAAATCTCACTCCTAAAAATGCCATAAGACTTTGCTTACTTTTATGAAGTTCCTTTTCATCCCTACCAACACAAGGGAGTCTACCGAACTCCTTTCTCATGTGGAAAGGCCTATTACATAAGCCATTAATTTAAAGTTAGTATTAAAGAGAATTATGCAAATATCTTTTACATTTGTGATTATTTTTTTATTTTAGTTATAAATTTTTTAAAAACTAAAAAACACATTTACATAGATATTTTTTTTTGTTTGCTAGTTTGTTTGTGACCTGTGGAATTAGTCTATGTCTGAGAAACTGCGATTCAAGGGCATCGAAGCCATCAAAATCATTCAGGGATTGCATTCGGCCTAAGCCACACTAACCCTTAACATGGATGGGTTTTTTGTCCCCGCAGATTTCGAATCGATAACTTAACATCACAAATTGTCTTAATAACAAACTCCATCACCAATTATCCTACACCTTAAAAACTACTAAAATATTGATTATGATTAATCATCACTGAAAAAAAAATTGTAGAATGAAAATCATGTTGATTACCTTAATATAATATATATATATATATATATATATATATATATATATATATA
>CBVK0100827508.1:0-10965 GCA_900067695.1 Picea abies
ATATATATATATATATATATATATATATATATATATATATATGATGCTTTAAATTTGAGTAAAATAAAATTTAAATTCTAATCTTGCATAAAGTTGTTCATAACCTTTTGATTTGTTTTTTATTAGGTTTATGCTTAATTAATCTATTTATGTTTTTTATATTCTTTTCTTATTCATTATGTGGTTTTGATTTCTTAGTTTACCTTTTCTTAATTTATTAATTTATTTATTTTTGTGAACTTTTAATTGGAAATTACCTTATTTTCTTAAATACAAAGAATATATATTTAGTTTTTAATTTTTACTTTTAATAATAATATTTTTAATATAATAATATTTTTAATAGACATTAATCATTTAAGTTCTAGTCATATTAATTTATTATTTTTGTTTTATTTTAAACCTATTGAAGTAATTTGTTATTCTCTTTTGATGTTTATGTTTATTTTTTTTTTTTAAGAGGCATTTACGTTTTCATTCTCCCATTAACATTTATTAGTATATATGTTTGTTGGATGGATTTTCTCATTCTATACATTTGAAATTTCAATTAGTTATACTTTTATATTTATCTCTCTTAATAATGGTTACCTATTCTTTTTAGAAATTTACTTTTTCATTCTCCAATAAAAAATGTTTACCTATTTATCTCTCTTAATAATGTTTATCTATTCTTTTTAAATAAGGTTGTGTGGCAACACAGTCCTTGTCAAGGAGGTTAGAAAGTAAATTGTAGAAAATGGGGTTGAATTGTAAATGAAACGAAGTGTTTGGTGCAAAATGTATATCAGGGAAATGTTGTGCAAAATGCATATCATGAAAGATAGGGCAAAAGTAAATGACGGTCGACAGGCACAACAACATCTAATTTTTGAAAGTATATAGAAAACCTAATTTCTTTGAAAGTATATAACAAAGTAAAAAAATTGTTGACAGTGCAAGATTAAATTTGGAAATTTAAATGCATTTTTCATATGGGCTGGTGAAAGATAAAAATATATGATGACATAAAATTAATAGGAGATAAGTAATATAAAAATTTAAATGCATTTGTGAACATGGGGTATATGTAAATGACGCTTGCATTGTTGAACGACATTTATTTTGAAATATATAAAAAAATAAAAGTGTGTAACATATAAAAGAGTAGATGCATTTGTCATACAGATTGTTGAAGGATAAGAATAAAAGTCTAACATATTAAAAAACAAATGCATTTGTTATACAGAATGCGTAAACATAAGAATAAAGTCTATAACATATAAAAATTTAAATGCATTTTTTATTTCAAGTATGTCAAAAAATGAAAGTTTGTTACATACTACTGCAAATTTTGAAATATACCAAAAAATTAGAGTTTGTTACATATAAACTGGAATTTCAATGCGTTTGTCATGTAGACTGGGATTGGGGATCCCGCAGACCATTAGAGAAATATGTACAAGAAACAAAATTCTGGAAAGAAGATAGAGGGCAATAGCTGCAAAAGAAAATAAATGGAAAGGTATAAGTGTTTGCCTATACATCTGTATTTAAGAAAGTGGAATAACCAAGTTGAGAAAAAAAGAAATATGTGGTGACTAAACTTACAGTGAGGGTACATATGAGCACTTTGGCTATTTTCTTCCGGCTGTCGTTTCATTGATGTCGGCGACGATTGCAGTTTCAAGGATGTTCTCCACAGCTGTTGGAATGCCGGGAACTGCCTGTTGTCTTTCATTGGTGGCATGTTTCAATTGCCTTTCGACCCATTCTTCGTTGTAGCTTCTCATTGGGGCCACGTTGATCTCATTCTAGATTTTGATGTTGAAAACTTTTTTTTCTAATATCTGGAAGTCGATAGAAAGATTAGAGAGAGCCTGATGAATTTCCTCATTATGTATTGCATATTTGACTAGCCAGTCATGGACGTGAGCTTGATCAAATTGAAGGATGTTGTAAAACTTTTCCATAGACAAGGTATTCAACATAAAAACCTGTTTATTGAACTCTTGCCTAGTTAAGGGTGTTACATGTCAAAATTACTCAGCTGGATAAGTGTTGCATGTTCCTCTCAATTGTTGTAAGTGTCACATCTTCCTTACAACTTTCGCAAGTGTCGCAAGTTGGTTACAAGTGTCGCAAATGATGTTCAAACATACTGCCATGTCGATGACACTAAGGAGACACTTATAGCATCTCATATGCTTGATTTGAAGAAGGAGAACTGGTTTTCTAAAGTAAAATAACTCTTAACACCTAAAGAGAGCTCTGAAACAAAGGTTTTGAGGAGGAGCGCTCCCCTATATCAGCCCTAGAAGCGCTGGCGCTCCCCTACAAGGCTTCAGGGAGTGTTATAATGCTCCCCTTCCCCCTCTGAAGGAGCACTGCTCATCTTGAAAGCACTGGCGCTCCCCTAAAGCTTACCAAGGAGTGCTACAGCGTTCTGATGCCCCTTCTAAGGGAGCGCTACCTAATATGAGGCAGTAGTTGGCCCGTTGAGGAGAATAAGGGGAGGATCTTTCAAGATTAGGAGGCAATTGTGTTCAAATTCTTGGTTTCATAAAGAGATCCCTAATCTAAGGAGGAAGTTCCCAACTTGTTCTAAAGATAAATCAAGAGGTTAAGCTCCTCTTAACCTATATAAGTAGGCTCTATGATGGTGGAAAGGGGGAAGAACTGTTGATATGAAACTTATGATCTTGGAGGAAACACATAGTCAGCCAAAGGAGAGTGATCAGTGAAGCTGCCATTATCCAGGTTGTGGATCTTTTAGGCAAGGGTTAGACAAAGGGGACTTGATGAAGCTGTCGCATTCACATCTATGATTGTAAGTATTGCTGTCATTATTCTCATTAATATGACACGCTAATATCAATAGAGTAGAAAGTGGTTGTATCTTGTTTTTCTGCAGAACTCAGCGAGGAGCAAAGGATTGGAGCGCAACTCGGAGCGTGCAGGGAAAAACGTCGATAAAGAGGTACTTATGTCATCCTTTCTTCTCATGTGTTAGTTTAGATAGATTTGAAAGGAAGTCAATGTACACGTTAAACATTTTCTGTCTTAGAGTTAGGGTCAAGCTCTTTGAGGCAATCTACCTGTCCGCAGGGAGATTTTCCTACAACAGAAACTGGCAACTCAACTGGGGAGATAGCCTCGAATCAAAACTTCTTGTTTCAGTTTCTCCTCATTGACCTAGTTTTATCCCTTGATTGTTTCAGACCTGGTCCACTCCTCTTTTGGTTGGTTTCATGATCTGATTGGCTCCTTACCTTATCACACTCAGCATAATTGTCGGAATTGAATTGCAGTTTTTTTTATTTTTTGACATTTCTGGGAGCTTTTGAACCTAGCACCCCTGTCCCAGTGTTAACAGAGTGCCAGCGCTCCCCCATAGTCTTGCACAGAGTGCTATAATGCTCCTTGCCTTTGGCAACAGAGCGCCATCCCTCTTTAGACCAAAAAACCCTCCAGAATTGCTTTTTCTGGGTTTTGCCTCTATGTCTCTTCTGTTGAGTAGCCTTGTGAGTCAATGTTTCTTCCCTTTCATCCTTGACATCTATCTTTTTTGAAGAATAAACATCTTACTAGTTGGATTTTGTGGCCTTCTTCACTATTTTTATTGATTTTTTTCTGTTGAGTGAAGTTTGAAACCCATGCATTGTTTCTCTCTCCCTCATCAGCTGAGTAAAAACCTTGGTGAAGGTCATCAAAGGCCTACAGACCTCTTTATCTCGATTTCAGTCAAGATCATTGTTCTTCAACTTTTTCTTTTGGGTGTGAAGTTTGTTTTTCTCTTTGATTGTTTCTTTTCTTTCGCTTTTCGTTTTGATTGCAACGAAAGGGTGTATTGTTTATATGACTTTTACTTGTGCTAGTCTGGTTTTCATTCATACAAAAAGATAATTAGCAAGATGAGCATTGTGTTGAATTGATCATTATTCATATGCAAACAATAAAAGACATCTTTATGATTGATTGTGCATATTAGAAGGCATTTAAAAGTTTTAGCATTACATTAGGATCTGATTGAGAAAAAGAATTGTTTGAGGACATTCATTATTCGTGCTTGTTAGTGAAAATAATTTTCTCTCTCCCTTAGATATATGTTCATCGAAAGGAAATGACTGCTTATCATATTTTATGCATTCTTTGGGTCTGAGTCATAATTCCATTTGTTTCACTTCCATGCACCCCTTTGCATAAAGAACAACCATAAAATCAATGCTAATTAAAAGTTATCTAGAAATTTTTCTTTTCTAGGATCCTCCACCAATAGTAGACTAGGCTTAGTACTTTGGATTAGGGCTGTGAGCATAACTCTCCAAAGTTTCCTAAAAAAACACTAGCATCCTGAGTTAGGGAGAGTCAAATCCAATCATCGTATAAGTCTGCCTGGGATCCCCCTCTCACACATGGGTTACGCACAAGGTTGCATTCGGGTAAGCTACGGGGACTAACCCTCCGTGGTTTAACTGATTGTGGTGGTTAGATCGTATTATAGGGATCACTTTGAGGTAAATCCACAATTACTACGTGGAATCCTTTTAGTTGATGTCGGGCTTGATATCCTGCCTATACGTTCGAATCGGACTGTCGACTGTTCCCGCCCAGGGGATGATTGCGAATTGGTAACCTTAGTGGCCATAATATTTAGGGTCTTACACAAGGTGATGATGACGGGAAGTCTCACTGTACCTGGAGCAGACATTGGTCAAACTCACTCGGGCTCCTTGGAGGGTAAATCCACAATTACTGCGTGGAAGCTTGCACCAAGGCGTAAGTCTGTTAAGAAGGTCGCCATTGTAACTATTCCACCCTATCCCCACCCCTTCTGGACTTGATCACGTGACGTTGGATTTCATCACCAACTAGTACGGTTATCAAAAGAAGGTCTTGTTTTCTTGGTTGTGATTCTTAGATTTTTTTAGCATGTGTTGTTTCTTTTCATTAGTTGGCCATAGATTTCTTTCGCCGACTCTTTTTGGCCAACATCGACCCTCCATGTCGCTCGCAGAGGCTATAGGGACTTCCTCCAGAAAATATGGAAGGAAAAACCCCTTTACCCCCCCATTCTATGGAGGGATCTCCTCAACAGAGCGAGGTTCAAAATACTACAACTTCCCAGGAAGAAGTTCCCATTCCTTTGGAGAATTTTTGAATTGTTTCAGAATCTCCAAAAGCTTACCACATTCCAGAGGGATACGAATGATAGATCCTGCACCTGAATTCCACTGGAGAATTTGTTGTCATCAATCCTTCTGACATTCTGGCCGGGTATTCCCAAAACCCTTTATCCAGTGACCCATTTTGGACCACAGACATTGTTAGAATTCCACCACGCCTGGTGCGAGATCTTTATGGAACAGGGGAAGGTGTCGATGCACCTTTTTCCTACACTGTACCCCCAAATCACTTCAACGGTACCACCACTTTTACATCCACACCAACCGTTGGTCTTAACACACCGTCCATTGGCCCAAGGTCTACTATTCCCCTCTAGACGGCCCATTCGACAATGACCCCACACATTCCAACTATCCCCGCTAGTAACGCTGTAGTAAATCAAGCTCTAATTGGCACACCTGTAACACCAAGACCTACACTCCCTTTTGGATTTAGGGCACTGAATGCTCCCACTACCACCACTACCCAAACCACTACCCAAATTATATCGGGAAGTTCCATACCTATCCAAAAACCCGGAGGGACTGGTCTTGGTGGTCCCAACCCGCTCGGCAACACTAGTCAGTCATTGACATCTGGCTTTCAGATCCCGGGAACTCTACCTCAAACTGGGGGACATCCTCCCACCGAAGGAAAAAATCCATTCGGGGGGAACCCTAGTGCTGGGGGGCATCCTCCCACTGGAGGACAAATTCCATTCGGAGGGAACCCTAATGTTGGGGGGCATCCTCCCACCAGAGGGAAAATTCCATTCGGGGGGCACCCTCATGCTGGGGGGCAGCCTCAATTCGGAGTCTACCATCAACCACAAGGACAAAATGTGTCCATCGCACCCAATCTGTGGAGTGTCCCTTTTCAAGGAAACCCGTGTTTCTCCACAGGAAAAAATGTTCAGACTCCGCAACAACCCCCTTCTGGACAAATTCCAAACCCACCCTATAACCTGAAAAACCCATTCGGTTATCCTCCACTCACACATACTTCTCAAAACATCTCAAATCCTATGTACCTTGGTCAAAACCAACCTCACATGAGAGGGCCCATGAGTTATAATTATCCACATAACCCAGTATTGGGCCCCACTGGTGTCCCTCTGCCACACCAGTATTACCCACAGGTTAACCGAAAACTACCTTTTCTAGCCACCCTGGACCTTCCAGACTTGTCTCAGTTAACGAATGATCCTATTTATCATTCTCCGGTCTGAACAGCTATTCCAGCTAAACTTCCTTCTGATATCCCAAAATTCAACGGAAAGTCCGGAGAAGACCCAAACAACCACGTGATGACCTTCCATTTGTGGTGTTCATCCAACTCCCTCATGGACAATTCGATTCGTTTGTGTCTTTTGCAACGAACACTCGCGGGTTCCACATCAAAATGGTATATTAAATTACCACACGCATCCTTTCACGATTTCAACTCCCTCGCCATGTCCTTCCTCATGCATTTCCAACTACCCATTCGATACGAGATGGGTACTGAACTATTAACCTCCCTTCGTCATACAACTTCCGTACATATCTCAGACCACATTCATGAATGGAGATGACGACGAAGGCTAATAAAAGTGGTCATTCCTAACCAATTGTTAGCAGAATGGTTCACTAAATCATTGTTACCCCAGATTGCTCGTGACGTTTCCATGGGTGGTGTAGTCACCGAGGAAGAAGCCATTTCCTGAGCTCAGTACTTAGACTTAGTCTATTCACAATCCAGTATTTTATATGAGTTGATACAGAATGCTACCCATGCCACTAATGATCCATCCAAACCATCGACCGCTTCGCATGCGGATGGAGTTATTGGCTCCGTCAAAACTCAATCTACTACCTAGTCTACTGGAACAATCCAGCGGCTCTCTTCGATGGTTTCCCCCAGTTCGACTGCACCCTCTTTGATCCCCCCTCAAACTTAGGTCTCTGATGTGAATGCAGTCCAGTCAACCCCTTCACAACAACTTGGGGGCAAGAAGAAAGTGAGAAACAAAACAAAGAAGAAGAACAACAACGAGCAACCCAAGACCCAACCGCAAACCCCTGCTGCCAGAAAACAACCACAACGAAAACCAAAATTCCCATGTCTCATTTGTTGTGACGATCACTACACTCGAGACTGCCCACATCGTGATGAAGTGGCCAAACTTTTCAAGGGAAATTCACAACCCGCTGTGCTCACTCAATGTTTTTCGCAGCAACAATATTTGGTTGCACAAACCCCCATGCCGAGGGCCAGTTCCAACCAACCCCATGATGAGGCCTCGACAAGTGCCCACATTTACATGTTTAACATAGTTAATCTAACAACTCACTCTGCGACATATGACACACAAGTTAAACCTGATAAACCAAAGATTGCTAATGGTTCTCCGTCAAACCCGTTACCATCTTCCGTCAATCCTCCATCTGGGCCACTCCAGATTGAGAAACCTTCTTTTGACTCCATCTTATGCCCTCCTAGGAGAACCATCCAGAAATCTACATTCAATCCTAATTCACGGGCTGCCCAAAACTACAATATCGTAGAAGATTTGGCCCAAGCCCCGTGTGCCATGTCCACCTTGGAAGTTCTACAACACTATCCCAGCCAACGTAGAACGCTCTTAGCCGCTATTGGAAATTTCAATCCTGAGTAATCAAACTACATCACATTTAATCTGGATGATCATCAACCGTGACTCTCCCACCAACTAGCTTTCCAAATCGATGTTGTTGTTCACAATCAACAAATCCACCAGACTATCCTGGATGAGGGAGCCTCCACCTGTGTCATGTCTCTAGCCTATTGGAAAGGCTTGAAATCACCTACCCTTAACAAATCCGCTACCATGTTACGTTCCTTTGATGGACGAGGTTTTCATCCTCATGGATTATTACAATCCTTAGTCGTTTAGTTGGGTGGCAAAACTGTTACTGTTGACATCAAGGTGGTCGATGCCCCCCTCAATTACAACCTACTACTTGGAAGAAGTTGGTTCTACGCTATGACTGTCGTCGCCTCATCGATGTTCCGATGTGTACAATTCCCCCATCAATGCAAAATTGTTACCATCAATCAACTCGATTTCTGCACACCCGATGCTCGCATCCCTGCTACCAACAACATTCCCTTTTTGGGAGACCACCCGGTTACGTATGAAAGCGTTGGTGTTGGCTTATTGAAAGATTCTAGCCTCATGGGTACTTTCCCTACACCACTTCCACCTACTGCACATCATATTTTCGCCGTCAATATGATTTCGACTATGCCTTATCAATCCTTGGAATCATCTGATCCTTAGATTGTGCCTAGTCCTTTGGAATTCGATGTGCTCGGTGACACTATTCCACTAAGCCCAGCCGAGGCCACATATGTAGCTATTCAATCTACCTCTCCCTCTTCGAATACTTTACATTCATTGGCACCCGATACTTATTCGGTTCCCTCGTGGTTGGATTCCCTATCATCCATCGTTGATTACATTTCCCAAATTTTTCCTTTGGACGAATCTATCATGGAAATGCTTAGCATTGACAATCTGCCCTGGGATGACAACAACCATCGATCCTATTTTCTTCTACCTTTGGAAGAAATCCACCAAGACATCTGATCTGTCTTCCCTCCCGATGTTACCGAAGCTCCGCAATCTCCTATCCTCACACAAGATACTCTATCTAAGGGGAACATGGGTAACATCTCTACTACGATCATGATTGACATTTCAATCAAAGAAGGTGTCGTGGAGAACATCAACCTTGGTGCTAATTGCACACCTGATGAAGTGGTTTCTTACATCACTTTATTCAAGGAATTCTGCGATGTCTTCGCATGGAGTTATGAGGAAATGCCAGGGATCGACCCTCCAATCGTCATACACGAAATCAAAACCTACCATAATGCGAAACCGGTTCAACAAAAGCTTCGCCTGATTCATCCCAAGAAAATTGCAGCTATAAAGGCAGAAGTTGAAAAACTTCTAAAATCTGGCTTCATCTATCCCATCCCTCTAACAGAATGGGTTTCCAACCTTGTTCTAGTTGCTAAGAAACAAGGGACCATCCGTGTTTACGTTGACTATAGAGATCTCAACAAAGCTTGTCCTAAAGACAACTACCCTATGCCCTTCATCGATCAAATCATCGATAATTGTGCAGGGAGCGTGATCTTCTCTTTCATGGATGGTTTTTCTGGATATAACCAGACTGAAATCTTACCTGTTGATCAACACAAGACAACCTTCATCTGCCCTTGGGGTACTTTCGCCTACCGAAAGCTACCTTTTGGCCTTAAAAATGCTGGTGCTACTTTCCAGCGAGCCATGTTGTACGCTTTTCATGACATCAAACATATAGTAGAACCATATCTCGATGATTTACCTGCACATTTGCTAAATCGATCTGATCACATTGATCATTTACGAGCGATTTTTCTTTGATGTAGGTTCTACCGTATTCGTCTAAACCCACAGAAATGCATTTTCGTTGTCAAATCTGGTCGACTCCTCGGTTTCATTGTCTCCAAAGATGGGATCAGGGTGGATCCCTTAAATATCAAGGCCATCTTAGCCTTACCTCCACCTACCAATTTAACCCAACTCCAGATTTTGCAAGGCAAAGCAAAATTTCTTCATCGTTTCATCTGCAACTATGTCGAGATCACTAAAGGATTTATGCGGTTACTGCAAAAGAACGTCCCTTTCATCTGGGATGATGCTGCTCAATGGTCATTCAACGCTCTCAAGCATTCTTTGACCCATGCACCTTTGTTACATCCCCCTAAATATACAAAGGATTATATCCTTTACTTGGCCACTTCTACTTCCACCATCGCAATGGTGTTAGTCCAAGAAGAATCCAACGACGAAGAACATTTGATTTATTATCTGAGAAAGAGTTTATCTGGACCCGAACTCAGATATCCACATGTTGAGAAACTGGCTCTGGCATCCGTCATCACTATCCAAAGGTTCCACCACTACATATTATTGCGCACCACCACGGTAATCGCAGACTCCAACCCCATGTACCACGTCTTGACACGTCAAGTACTTGGGGGGAAATATTCAAAATGGATCTTTATTTTTCAAGAACTCGATCTTGAGTTTATGAAGGCTAAAGCCAAAAAATCCCTAGTGTTTGTCGAGCTTATCTGTGCTCTCCCTCATGCCAATGAAAACATTGAACCTAGAGATTCTCTCCCCGACAAATCTCTCTTTCTCATCAACACCTTTGATCCATGGTAGGGAGACATTCTCCTCTACCTTCAAATACAACATTTTCAGCCCAACATCTCTCGTGAAAAGCGTCGATGCATTCGTCACCACTCTCACCATTATATCATCCTTGGTGACACTTTGTATCACCGTGGTATCGACACCATCCTTCGGCAATGTCTGATTCACGAGGAGACTGAACGTGTTTTGAACGATTGTCACCTTGGCGCCTGTGGCGGTCACCTTTCCGGGATGGCCACAGCCCAAAAAATCCTATGTGCCAGCTACTTTTGGCCCTCGATTTTCAAAGATTGTATTGAGGCCGTCAAAAAATTCCCACCCTGCCAAATCTTTAACAAGAAGTCATGCACCAACCCTACAGCGCTGCACCCTATTATCGCCATAAGTCCCTTTGCCAAATGGGGCATTGATTTCATGCAATGTAAGCCTACCTCAGCTGGGGGGCACGGTTACATCATCGTTGCCATCGACTACTTCACCAAATGGGCTGAGGCTATGCCTACCTTCCTGAATGATGGTCGTACTGCAGCTCTATTCCTCTTCAACCACATCATAACTCATTTTGGGGTACCATGTGCCATTGTCAC
>CBVK0100827524.1:0-12035 GCA_900067695.1 Picea abies
GCATTTCGTTTCTGTTCTGCATATTTTATATATCTGGTATCTTGCAGCCCCAAAGGGCTTCTTCATCTTTGTGCCTCTAAATTCTCATGTTTTATTTGTCAGTTTGCCAAGAAGAGTTGGAGTACTTGCATCCACCCAAAGATAATGATCAATAATGAAGAAGTAAGACATGGAGGATGGTAATGACACACACACAAATGATCAATAATGAAGAAGTAGGACATGGAGGATGGAAATGACACATGCACAAATGATCAATAATGAAGAAGTAGGACATGGATGATGGCAATGACACATGCACATTGTCAAAGTCAAAAGGATAGGATATGTTAATAGACAAGTGGTTGACCAAAACCAATGGTTTAGGATGACTAAGTTTTGAGTAGAACATTTTCCTTATTACATGTTTTCAACATAATAAAAAACACTAAGAACATGCTTTCGTAATGTTGAAAAACATGGCACAACGACTTTTCAAGTAATTAATCGATCTTGGAAGAATTCAACATTGAAATTCAAATTCAATATTGAACATCAAAGCAAAGGTAAAACTACCAAATTTCAAAGGCATTCAACATATAAATGCTAAATTTATTCATTTACTCTACATAGTACTATGGATGACAAGAGGCTCCCAAAAATTGTTTCAAACTCCAGCCAAAACCATCAGTGGCTCAAGTGAGGGTGGCATTAAGATGCCAAGTCTTGGTTAAATCATTGGGGCATACATGAAGATGTCATTCTATGGGATATTGATAATATTAAAAATATTATTACGTCTAAATTTAAAGAGAATATATGGTGCAATAAAGAATTAGAATATAAAAGGAAGCTAAGATACTGCAAGGAGGTGGTCAACCCTAATCTAGAAGATCAAAGGTATCTCGCAGTCATGACTAGTGCAAAGAAACAAATTAACATTGCTAAAATACGAATCAACTCCCATGAGCTACATAGCAAAATTAGGCATTGGACAATTTCCAAAACATCGTGCGACACAAGAATTTGTCATCTTTGTGACACTAAGATGGTTGAAGATGAAAATCACTTCTCCTAGAGTGTCATGCATATACCCAAATTAAATCACAATTTCAAAATATTTGTCATGACAGTGACCTTCCTATAAACTAATTCTAGTTTCAATGTTAATTGTATATATTTATAAGTTTGCGAAATTTATTCATTTACTCAACATAATGTTATTTACATTATTGAATTGTATTTATTTGAGTTTGAGTTATAATTTAACATCAAATATTATTAAATTATAATTTGAACTCAAATAAATTATATAGAATAATTTTATATTAAAATTTGATAAAATTTAATTTATTATTATCAAATTATAATTTGAAATCAAATAAATTATATAAAATATTTTTATAATATAATTATAATTTAATATCAAATATTATTAAATTATAATTTGAACTCAAATAAATTATATAATTATAATTTGAACTCAAATAAATTATATAATTATAATTTGAACTCAAATAAATTATATAGAATAATTTTATATTAAAAATTGATAAAATTTAATTTATTATTATTAAATTATAATTTGAACTCAAATAAATTATATAAAATATTTTTATATTAAAATTTGATAAATTTTAAATTTTTATTAATAAAAATAAACATTTTTATTATAATTTATTTTATTTATTTTTATTATAATTTATTTTAATTATTAAAAAATTTGTTTAAAAAATAATAATTTTAATATTTTAATTTTATTATATTAAAATATAAAATTATTACTCCATTGATGTGGAGAGATAATAAACACTATCCTCATCTTTAAAATTGTGAAATTAAAATTACATAATTTAAATATATTGAAAGTTTTGACATTTTAATCCGTGTGTAACATCAAAAGTATCTATTTTAACTATTTTTTAAACATTTTAAATTAAATTCGAATAACTAAACTTTTACAAAATCCACATTATAAAATAAAATAACCCTCATTACGCGTTGCAGTATTGATGGACCCGTGACCCATGATAAAGTTGAAATAAAGGTAGGTGTGAAATCTCCTTAGATACACATATGTCATCCTCCATGAAATGTGGGGCCTTTCACGTGAAGATTATCACGAACAACTTTTCAACTGCCACATTAATTGCCCTTAGTAATGTATATGTCATTTTATTTCTCATTAAAAATTAAATAAAAGAAATATATTTAAAATGTGATGTTATAATTATTTTATAAAATAAATTACATATATATTTCATTTCATTTGTGATTATTATTATATATGTCTAGCGATTTGACTGGTAAAGTCTACGAAGGTATACATACCCTATCCCCCTCTGGATTTGAAACTGGTAAAGTCTACGAAGGTATACATACCCTATCCCCCTCTGGATTTGAACTTATAACCTCTTAAGAGGAAACACATGTTCTTAACCATTAGGCCCACTCAGGGTGTATATGTTATTGACAACCAAGTGTTTTTTTAGTTTTTCCAAAAGTTTTATATTATTTTTTAATATTTTTTTTTTCAAATCAGATTGGTTATTCAAACCAACTTCTTATTGTCTAGTCGGTGATAGAGGAAACAAGGGAAATAAATACAAACGTTTACATTTTGTACAATTTAATTCTCTTTATTTATTTTTTTTTTTTTTTTTTCTGTACTTGAAATAAATACAAATCTATCGATTAAGCGTCTAGAGGATTTAATGGATCATATAACCATATCAAATTAATATAACGATGGAAAATGTATAGACTTTTTTCGGTCTCTTGTATCTCTGTTGTCGCTGACTTCCTTATTATCATCGTTGCCCCCCATAAGCCCCACTTAATAATTACATTGCTTGCATGTCAACACCCCTTCGAAGTATCGAACTTGTGTCTGCTCTCTGCCAGTCGTTTGTGATGGAGAAGAGAAACATGGACGAAGGCCTTTGGATCACAACATCCACATAGTTTATTACAAAGCTTATGGAAGACAGAGAATTAAATGTTCATAAACGCGGGCACTTGATGGGCGGGGAAGCTAATTATGAGTGTGGGCTTTGCAATAATCCTAAATTGCGGAAGGATTACACCTAGTTGGTGAGGCCCAGAGGCCAACGTTGGACACCCCACATTGAGACTATCAGGGAAAAGGGAATGTTGGCCGCAATATATTCATAAAACTTATGAGATCGGTACAGATGAGCAGTTTGGAACACTTCAATATATAGTTCCTTCTTTTTAATTTCTTCCCAGTTGTGATAATTGATTATGCCATAGATGTTTGTTCATAAGCTAGTTGTCCAAAAAAAAAAGTAGTAAGTATACTCTCATATTACATTTTGTTTGTGTGCGTGATAATTTAGATAAAATTTTTATAAACTTTGTTAATCTTGAGAAAGGGTTATCCAAAACACCATGAGTTATCATTTTTAATCTTGAGAAAGGATTAAAAATGTTCTCTCTCCCCTAGCTAACCCACTAATACACTAACCACCTCTCTATAATTAATGAAATTTACTAGGAAATTAATGGTTGAGGGGTGCATATGCATGTTGGCTTGGTCTCTGTATCTTCCTTTGCGGTACGTGTTGTGTGGGTGCATGTGTAGGATAATAAACAATGAATAATAAATTAGATAATAAACAAATAGATAAGATATGTTTTGTGCATTGGCATAGTTTCCACAACTTTAAAATCTCTGCTCCTCTTATGTGCTATCCCACATTGCTTGTGAGATCTGGGCCACGATAGTGTACAAGTTCCAACATACCATGATTGAATCGAGAAAAGCGAGGTGCACTCTACAACCCAATATGGATGAGATGTGTAACATAATGTTACACTAATGTATTAAATGAAAGAAAATTTGAAGTTTGTAAAGTAAAAATGAAAAAATAAAAAACATCAAATATAATACATATATAATAAAACAAATTATTAAAAATCTATCTAATCCCTATCAATTGGGTTTATGTGGGTGGTTTAGAGGAGAAGTTGTTATCCTCCCCTCCAAAGTTCAAATCCCACTAGTGACATGTTTTCCCCTCTTGGGCCAATGGGGGCTAGCAAGGTATTGACAATCTCACTCTTACTTAAGTGCTTAACAATGTGATGAGATGTTTCCAAACATTTTAATCCCGATGGTTAACTCAAGCGGTTGTCATCAATGCCACTAGGAATTTGGCTAGTTCCATTCCAACATATCTTGATCTAAATTCCCTTAGGTGAGGTGCATTAGTCTACATCGATGGGTTTACTAGGGATGCTATCAATGAATGTGGGGAAACCTCCCTTGGGCTTCTCTGCAAGATCTTCTTTGGAAAAATGGGATCCATCTTTACTATGATATTTTTTGCACTCAAGGATTTGTGTCTTTATTTCTTTTTTATTCCTTTCCATGCTTTATAGGTTCAGAGCTGAGATGGACCTACATCAGTCCTTATGTGAATGAAGGTGTCCATAGGGGTAGTGGCTTTTCAATTATCGAACTAGCACATTTTCATTCGTAGCGGAGGGTGAATGTCGATAGGAATCACCATCTGTCAACCATACACACATCTCTCATTCTCTCATTCGCTAATCGTATATACATCTCCAAACTTGTAATTAACAATGAAACAGCTAAGTTATTGGACAATGAAGATTAAAATGATACATGGCTATTAGATGTATCCTCACCATCCAATCTTGCATCCTCCATCCTATTTGCAAAATAAGAATGCCTATTGATTTAATAAATATGTGTTCTTGTGTGTTCTAACTCCCCCTCCTCTTTAGTAAAACAATTTGTATAAATAATTGCACCAAGAAGCACAATTTACATCCCAAATAAAAAAGATATATAACATAATCAATATCTGTAACACTAATATAATAATAATAATAATAATAATAATAATCCATTTAAGAAGGTATATATACCCTACTCCTCTGGATTTGAATCTATATCCTCCAACAAAAAAACAAATATTCTTAACTATTAAACCCACTCAAATTATACATCAACTAATCAATAAAAAAAACAATAATAAAAAACAAAAAAAAATCCTTAAATTTTTACACCATTCTTTTCTCAACCTTTACATCTTTAATCCCATTTGATTTAAATCCATAATAAACAATCAAATATTCCATTGAGTTTCTAAGACGTTTGGAATGATTTAAATCCATAATAAATAATAAATATTCCGTGGAATTTCTATGTCTTTTGGAATGTTAAAGACTTTATGGAAGTCGTTAGTAGTGGGTGAGGGAATTAGGTGTGTGATTGGTTCATTAAGCGTTATTCAATTCTGTCAGGTTACCACTCGTTTTGCAACACGAGCCTTCTTTCTCATGATTGATTGATTGCATTTATAGTTCACAACCTTTTGTATTTAAACTTGTTGCCTTAATTCAGATTCTTTGCGTGGACTTTTTATGGGCAATCTACTTGACCTTTGAAGATATGGGCCACGTTAGATTCGTGTTTGTACGCCTTTGTGTTCTTCATTTTCAATAACTACTGGCGGACGATCCAATTCTATCGGACATATTTGATTTCAGTCCTTCTCTGGAGCTCTGGCTGTCGCCCAAGGTGAAATTTTCGGTCCTCAACAATTTTTTTTTTGTAAATTTCTGTTAATATTTGAAGCTTATAGAGGAAAAAATTTCATGGAGTTTTCGCTTTGAATTCCTTTACTGCGGACTTTTCCCTCATCTCGTTCAAAATACACCAGTCTCTTGAAATTTGTGAGGGCCATTTACAGTAATCAAATCTGAATACTGAAAGTTTTCCTGGTTTTTATCATAGGATTCTAAATTTCGATGCTGGACGGTAGCCTATTGCATATTTATCAAACTTTAGTAAATTTCCAGGCGTGACTGCAAATATTTCCTTGAATTTTGTGCCTTACATCACCTCTATGTTCCTGAAACGTTTCAACCTTGCAAGTTTAATGGGCAATTGTTGAAACGTTTTTGTTACTTTAGAGTTATTGCCATAGTTTTCTGCAAACTAATAGTCTTGTAAAATGAATGCAGTTTTTGACAGACTGAGGAGATGTTAGACAATTAGTGTTATATCTTTGTCATTTTACAGTTATTGCTATAATTTTCTGAGAACTTGCTGTTTTTTGTAAAATGGTTGCAAATTTCGACAAACTCAGGAAATTTTCTTTTCAAAATCATTGTTTCAGGTTTCGTTGAAATATTTGCAAATATTGAGAACGATTGAAATGGAGGAAATCCTTTAGGTCCTTGGAACATGGCAAAAACAATCTGTGCGAAAGCACGGAAAAGATTGGATGAAACATTGGCATGTCCTACGCTAGCAGAAAAGGATAATGTTAAGCGCCTGGTGCGGCACCAGATTCTCAAATCTTCTCACGCCAATCCACCAGGTGATCCTCTGATTCTTCTTTGTATGATTGAACTTAATGAATTCCGGGATTTTGCATTTCTACATGTTGCTGGAAGTACAAAATCAGAGCAAAAACAGGGGATAACTGAAATAAACAGAGCAACGCAGCACGGAAACAGGGTACACAATCAGAACATGCAGAGTCAACTGAGATTTACAGCAATAGCAGAGACAAAAATAGAAAATGCCCTTTTTGAGCAACCTCTTCTCACGCTACAGACGTTATTCACATGGAGCAATATTTGTACATAGTGTTACATCAAAAACCAATTGACATGCAAGGGAAACTTAATCGATTGAGTGGCTCAAACGCTTCACATTCCATTGAATATGTTGGGCTACTTTATTTCAAGACTCCCACTCAACCAGCAGTGTTCAATGCATCTAGCCAACTTATAGTAGAAGGATGCCCATGCAAACTTCCAGATCTCACTATGCTTATGCAAACTTCTAGCTCACCAGAGTTCATCCCAAAACCATTTCTACAAAAATTAAACTTGCTCTAAGCTAAATTCTATATTATGTCCAAGTTCATCAATCAAATCTTCACCCTCATAGCTAGTATCATAAATGGGATCACCTTCAAAGTGAAAGCAACTTATATCCCACTTAGACCTTCCAATGCAGAATACAACTTATATCCCACTTAGACCTTCCAATGCAGAATAGGTCATCAAAGCTTCTAACACTAAGGTCATCATCTTCTTCATGGAATGAGTCCAGCAGTCCTTCAAAATTCACCCCTTCAACATCATCAAAAGATAAATCAAAAAGCTCAATATTCTCACAAGGGGCATCATTCATCAAGTCTTCACCTTCATGTGGATAGGGAAAAAAATTTGGTTGTTGTCACTATCAAAGCATGTCTTCATAGCTCTGTCTTCATTTTCCCTTAACTCTTCTTCCTTGATGGATTCATGGTCTTCCTCTTGTAGAGATTCTTCCTCAATGTGCTCATTGAATGATTGGACACCTTGTTCACATCCTTGACTTCCAATGGGATCAATGTTTCCTTCATATTGTTGAGTTGTAACCATGGATTCCTTTTCCTCAATTGAGTTCAAAAGGGCATTGTTTTCTTCTATTTTCTTTCTTATTTCAGCCCCCAACTCTAATGAAGGATTGCTTTGAAAAGCAAGGAATAAATCATCTATCTCTCACTTCCTCTCATGGAAAGCCTCAATACAATCATTCAAACATCCTATCCTTTTTTCTTGAGTGGACACCTCTTCTTCATAGGTTTGATCTTTAGTGTGTTCAGAAGGTGATCTTTGTTCTCCAAGGGGACTAGAAGAAGACTCTTCATCTATACTCTTTTCGAGTGATTGACTTTCCATGGAGTTACAAGCTGTCTCTTTAATCTCATGATCCTCGATGATTTGTTCTTCATCTCGTAGGGATGCCATGATGCTTCCAAATACATCTTCATACCTTTGCGAGGGAGGACCCCAATGTTAGAATTGGGGCAGTAAAGCAAAAACAGTAGTATCTTTTTAATTTCTAGATCTAGAGTTCAGAGATAACAAGTCAGACACTTAACTAGTGTACAGATCTAGGAGATCTAAAGTAGTTCAGAATAGTAACTAGAGCTGATAGTCAGTAATGAAACTCAGATCTAAAGTTCAGGAGTTAAGACAAAAACTCTACTACTAGAATAGTGAACAGATATAGATAAGAGTAAGACAGTGAATTAGATCTATAAGACTGAACTCAAAATATTACACAGATCTGTAGATCTAAGACCAATCTGATCATAAAGATTAAATCAACTTGTAGACAGAATAAACTCAATATATATAACTCAGATCTAATAGCTGATGTACAAGACTAAATGGATCAGACAGTACTGAAATTAAAACAAGATCCAGATCTGAAGATGATGAGTAGACAGCTTACCTGGTACAGAAAACTTACCTCTGAAGAAGGCACAGCAACCACAAGAGATGTAGAACCATTTGTGTTATGCTCAGACAAGGTTCAGTTCATAGATCCACCTTATAGGTTGGATCTCTTGCCAATAGGTGAAGGATCTTTCTTGCCACCAAGGAAATAAAATCAACAAGGTCTTCACAAGACAAACCCTCAAAAAGAAGCTTAAAACATACAAGACACTACACAGAAGGACTGTGACCCTCATTACAGCAGAAGAGGAGGCCGAAACCTATAGGTTTACCTCAACAAAAATAAGGAGGGACAGCACCCTACAGGCTCACCACAACAGACAAAAGTAGGCCGCAGATTATAGGCTCACCACACAGCAGAAGGGAGAAGGCCGCACCCTATAACTCAGCCACAACAAAAGAAAAAGGAAGCTGTAGCCTATAGACTCCTCACACAGCAAGGGTAGAGAGGGCCGCACCCTCTAGTCTCAGCTCACAGTAGATGGGAGAAGGAGCCGCACCCTACAGCAGATTTATCACAGCCAAAATAGGAGAGGCCACACTCTGTCAGCCTTCAAGGAGAGCCGCTGCCATACACCACACAAACCCTGCAACAAACAGAACAGGCCACAGCAAGGAGGCTCTACACACAGCAAAGGGGCCGCAGTAAGGAAACACCAGCAGAAGAGGGCCGCAGATAGAAGACACCAGCAGAAGAGGGCCGCAGCTAGGGGAAGATCCACTCACTCCAAAAACAAAAGATAATTATGTGTATGTAGAGGGGGAGGAGAGGGTTCTTATTTATGGTTTAGGTTGAGGGTAAAGTTAGATTAAAATAATAATTAAAATATCATGTTTAAATTAAGCAATTTAAACATGGTATAATAAATATTTTAATTTAAACTTAATTTACCCTTAAGACATAAAAACCCCAAACCAACACAAGTAAAGGTAAATGAGGGTTAGCAAGGTGGCAATACTCATTCCTTCATTTTTATGGTGAACTTATTACTTTATCATCATTGCATATGGGACTTATCCCTCATGTGGTTATGTCCTTCTTCAAGGAAGGTCATGCACCAACAAAATACTTGATCGAGGATCAAGTAGCCCCAGAACTTTTTCTGGGGTCTTATCCACCAAGGTCAAAGACCAAGGATCAACCCATGCCATAGGCATGGGTATCCTGGACATTTCCAGGGGCCCTAGGCTTATCTAGGGGTTTTAACTGCTTGGTCCTAGACCAAGAACCCCAGTTGTATACTGGGGGCCCTAACAAGGGTCTTTTGCCATGGCACTGACTGTTTGGTCCCAGACCAAGTACCCCAGGAGTGCACTGGGGGCCCTAGATCTCGTCTAGGGTCTTAGCCATCTTCCAGGAGAATGGCTCTTGCAGCTGCATATAAATTTAACACCCAATGCTTGAAAAAGATTTTAGGAAAATCCGTACAACCCTTTTGCTAGGGTTTCTAACCTAAGGAGGGTTTTCTTGTTGATGTTTTGGTAGCCGCGGGAGGATATTTCCTTCCTAGATGACCTTTCTTAGATGTAGAGAATATTTCGGAAGCAAGAGATCCTCTGGATAGATGTTGAAATACCCTAGAAGAGAAGTCGGCCCAGAAGAATAAAATATAATGAAAAGACACCTCCCCAAAAGAGAAGTCAGCCCAGCTAGAAGGACATGAAGACTATAAATAAGGAGGCGCCTTAGCTCATTTGTTCACTCACTCCCACTCTCCCAGCTACACAGAAGCAAGGCGCAAGTTTGGAGAAGGAGATGTAGTTGTTGCAATGACTCGGTTTCTTCTTGTTCAGTCTTTTGGTATCTCTCTCTTTTGTGCTACTCCTTGAGGAGGTGCGCTATCTTGGTGTAGTGTTGTTGCTGCAGTTGTGGTGATATTTCTGGTTGTGCTAGCCTTTGTGCTAGGGCTTATCTGTTTCGACTTGCTTTGTGAATGAAATCTATCTAAGAAAGGTTGCTGGGTTTCTCCTCCATTTGGGGTTTTCCTAGGATAAATCTCTTGTGTTCTTTTTGTCTCTTGTTTATGCTGCTATTGCTCAGTACTGGATATATATATATATATGTGTGTGTGTGTGTGTGTGTTAATGATAATGAAGTAAAAGAACACAAGTAACTCTAATGCTCTGTAAATAAGGAAAATCTAACATGGTATCAGAGCTGGTTACCTTCAGAACAATTTGACCATTGGAAGGAAGATCACTACAGTGACACCTTGCAGTTGCAATCTTTATCAAGCTCGCTGAGCACTATCCCAAGGTCGTTGGGAATAATTTCCTTCACAGAGTAGTGTGCCCTAACCTAGCACACCCCTTGAAACCCTCAACATGCAGTTTGGTGAAGTTTGAAAAAGTTGAAGATAGATTGGATAGAGCAGACAACTTCAGATACTGGAAGCATAGAGTTCTCCTCATTCTAGAAGAGAATGATTTATTGGATCACATCAAGCAGATGCTTCCAGAACTAGAAGAAGAAGATGCCAAAGCAAAGTTTAGGAAGAATGAGGTCAAGGCCAAGAGGATCTTGACAGACTCGATAAAGGATCATCTGATACATAATGTATCAGAACTGAAGACACCGAAGGAAATTTTTGATGCCCTAACTACACTTTATGAAAGTAAGAATACCAGTCAAAAGCTTACTCTATGACATCAACTCAGAACCGTGACCATGAACAATTCAAAAGCAATAGCCAACTATTTCATGAGGATCTCGCAGATCAAGGACCAGTTAGTAGCCATTGGAGATCCAGTAGAAGACACTGAACTCGTGACTACTACACTCAATGGATTTCTCTCCTCTTGGGATCCATTTGTTTAAGGGATTTGCGCCAGAAGAAAATTGCCCAAGTTCAACAAACTATGCGTTGACTGCACCCAAGAGGAATCCAGGTTGATATCCAAATCACAAAAGATTAATGATGATGAAAATCAAGCACACTTGTTGCCCAAGTGAGGAAGAAAAAGGAAAGGGAAGAAGGCAGCCCGAAGAAGCCTAAGAAACCACGCCTCAGGAAGGATGCGTCAAATATCAGATGCTACAATTGCAAGGAGATGGGACATTATGCTGCACAATGTCGTCTTAAATATGAAAAGGGAAAGAAGAAGCACCATGCACATGTAGCAAATGTTGAAGAGCAGGATGAAGAGTATGTCCTTTAGCCAGTAGTGCTTCCAAGCACAAGATCGAGAAACTATAGAAGACAACCCAAGTGGAACTGCAACAACTAAACTCCAGGTTTGCATATTAGGTTTGATATTTACTTATATTGTTGTAGTTTAAGTAATTGTTGTAACTAGAATAACAAACTTTAGAATTCTATTATTGCTATCTCTATTACTAGTTTAGTAAACACTAGATTATTGTTGGTACGAGTCACGACTACCATTAGGTGAATGATCATATTAATAATGCACTTGTTTACAAGATAAATTGATCTTGTCTAGGAGATGTTCTTGGTTGTTGACCTTGTTCCAGGCAAGTTATCTTGTAAATTCCATGGAGGTTACCATGGAAATGTTGTTGTTCTTGTTTCTTGTTCCGGCTAGGTCACAGGTAATAGCTCTGAGAGGGAGCTATACTGTCGGTTGCAAGAGGCAACTGTTTGTTAATGTTTATGCTATTATTATAGTTCTTTGCATTTCATAAAGATAAGAGCATAATAAGCACATGATCACTGAGAAATACACATCCACAATAGACACAACATTTATCCTGGGAAACCCTCTAGGGGAAGAAAACCCAGCAAAAACTTCCTTAT
>CBVK0100827526.1:0-18710 GCA_900067695.1 Picea abies
TCCACAATGGGGATTTAATCAAATAACAAAATAATAAGAATGCTCTTCGCAGTTACATTATTTCAACACTGTTCAGATGGTCTCTAGCTGAGACATGAAGCAGACTATCCAGACATAAGAGTTGTACACATCCATGTAATAAAGGAGTTAGAGTTCAGAGGGAGTCAACCCTCAAGATCTAGTAGAGAGGAGCAGTCTCTCCAGGATAGTTCATAGGAGATCAAACTTTAGAAAAGGTCAGCACATGCAGAGGGAGCAGATGACTCCGAAGATTATATAGACTTAGAGGGAGTCAAGCTTTAGAGGGAGCTCATTTCAGAGTTCGAGATGAAGGATCTAGGTCTGATGCATTACTTCTTGGGATTGGAAGAGTGGCAAAGATTAGATGAGATTTTCCTTAGCCAAGGAAAATATATTGTTGAGACCCTACAGAGATTCAGGATGATGGACTACAAGTCCATGGCCACACCCATGACGATAAATCTAAAGCTACCGAGTGATTCATCTTCATATTTGGTAGATACCATGATGTGCAGACAGTTGGTTGGATCCTTAATGTATCTGGTTAACACCATGCCAAACATATGTTTTGCAGTGAATATCTTGAGTCAACACATGGTTGAACCCAGATAGCTACAGGGTCATACAGACTCTGACTGGGTAGGGAGTGTAGTAGATCGGAAGAGTACTTCCGGATGCTACTTCAGTTTGGGATCGGTGTGATCTCATGGTTGAGCAGGGAGCAGACATCAATGGCACTCAATACAACAGAGGCAGAGTATATAGCAGCCAATATTGGAAGTCATGAAAGCATGAATTCATTCGAGACATGATACAGAAGGTAGTTGTGAAGCTTCAGTACACATCCATAGATGAGTAGCATCGAGCAAACATTCTCCCAGATTCGTCATGTTGATTTGATCAAGGGAGAATGATACATTCAATCACAGGATTAACCATGCTGCTTTGGCTAGTGGTGAATGGCCCAGGTGCATTCTTTATCCTATTAGTCATGCTGATTTGACTAGGAGAGGAAAGACTCGAGGTGCTCTAAAGACAAGCTTAGCGTGATGAAGAATGTCCACTCTCATTGAGAGGGAGGTGTGTTGTTTCTTCTCATGCCGGCTAACTCCTCTGGCCAAGGGTTCCCTGGATCAGTCTTGCGACTGAGGGGGTAATGCACTATTGGACTTGATGAGAGAAGAAATATCACACACATAGTCGTGAGGACTATGGGAGTAGCTTCGTGCTACTGGATGAGACTATAACTATGGCTGATGACATACTGTAGTAGTTGTGTGCTACTAGATGATTGTTGCATAGTTATAGAGACATCGACTATGATTATGGATGATGGCATATTGTAGTAACTGTGTGTTACTAGTTGATTGTTGCATAATCATAGGTATGACTATGGCTGATGGCATTGTAGTTGTTGTGTGCTACTAGCGGATTGCTACATAGTCATATGGATCCTGACTATGGCTGAGGGCATATTGTAGTAGCTGTGTGCTACTAGCTGATCGCTGCATAGTCATGGAGGTGGTAGACTATGATTATGGCCGAGGGCATATTGTAGTGGCTATGTGCCACTAGCTGATTGTTGCATAATCATAAAGATTCTTATATTGCAGGTGAGAGACATTGTGTCTCTGGATAGTAGTTATGTACTACTATGGATCTGTTGCCGTCCTTATACACACTCACAAACATGAGCTAAGTCCTGTTCACTTAGTGTGTCCTCAGAGGCACAATGCCTAGGTTCAAAGTCCACACTGTCACTTTGACTTGAACCTCTTCTGTCTAGGCTAACTCCTAGGGAAGCCAAGGGGGGTAGACCCTAGTTACTAGATGAGATTTACGATTAAGTGTTCTAGGAGTTGGTTTTAATTGTTTAAAAGGTTAGGGGGAATCTAGCCTATGATGTTAAGCAGCAAATTCAAGATGCAATTATCTAAGTATGAGAGTCAGACCTTTTCCTAGGGCAACTAAGACTAGTGCCTAAGATTGGGCAAGGGGTCAACTAAGTTAAGGGGATGTTCGTTACAAGATAATTACAAGTTACAAATATTACAAAATTATAACAAGATAGATACAGATAGATACACAAGAATATATCAGACATACAAAGCTACACTAGATTAGATACAAGATATTAACAAGTGCTTGAAATGTGCAGGAAAGAAGATATTCAAAGACGAGAGATAATCAACACATCAAGCCGAGCATGCTCACAACAGATAGAATTCTGTTGGATTGCTTTTCAATGGCCAAGAGACGCAAAGCACTCAAGACCCAATCAAGAGAATGCCTCCAGGTGGATATGCACTTCTTGAAGGATCACACCACAAATCAAAAACACGAGATAGATGAAAAAGCTTGAAAATGTAAAGTGTGTTCCAGATGACAAGATATAACCACTTAAGCAATAATTCTACAACACTTAAAAGACAATTTGCATATGAATTGAAAGACAATGAGATTAGTTGCTTGCAAGTGTAAAATTCAAATTGCAAGTGTTGCAGACCTAGGATTGAGCTAAGTGATTAAGTGTGATTAATTTTAGCCCTATCTAGATGTCAACCCAAAAACTCTCCTCCCCCAGTTACCAAGTGACTATTGGATGCTCAAGAAGTGAGGCAACGAGGCCTACCCTAGCTTCACAGGTCAGCCCTAAGATCAGAGTACTCCTGGAAAGGATGCCGCACGCCGTGAGACCGTCCCCGGCCTAGCACCTTCCGTTGCCTTCCTATGACCCCGTTTTAAATGGCGAAGATGGTGAGTTATGGTGTCCTATTAAGTCTAATTAATTAATTTTAGACCTATGAGATAAGTATTGCAATGTGTGTTTGAGTGCTTGTAGCTTGCTCAAAAGTTGCCAAAAAACTGAATAATTGAATAATATGGAGGCTGAGGCCTTTGAAGTATTAGATTGCAAGTTAAATGCTTTTAAAGAGATTATCACAAGTGAAACATAAAGCGATATAAATAACTTGCGGAAAGTGAAAAAATTAATTAAGCCTTTAAGATGTCGAGATTTCCATGCATGTACATAAGATAGAAGAATTAATAAACAGTTTCTTGCATGTAAAGTAAATGACAGAATCTAAAAGTTAATTAATCTTTTAGCGCATGCATGTGTGTTGGGTGAATATTTAAGAAATTAAAGACTGCATGCAATGTAAAAATGAATGCAAACCACTTGGGTACAACTCCTTTGGGCTTGCTTTACAGTGATTTAGAATATAGAAGAAGAAGAGACACTTTTACCACAATGAGAGGAGTTGTTTGAGGGTGTGTCGTGCAGAAATCTGGGCAGCATGCCCTTTTGTCTTGGTAAGAACCTGTAAAAATCAGCAAGCTGTTGCTTGCTGATTTGAGTTGCAACACACTCAGAAAATGTTATGAAATCTCTGTTTTTAGCCAAAGATTTCGTACATATATGAACCAAAAAATTATTGTGTTTAAATCGACCTGTCTAAGCATATTAGCTACTAAAATCAGAAATGGAAAAGCATGAAGATAATCAGAAAATGTTTGGAGTGTAAATGAGAAGTAAGGGTAAATCCGTGCTTGTATCTATCCCAATATCTTCTCCTTGAAGTAACTTGCAAGTCTTAGACAAAACATGAGATAAAATAGATAACAATTGCACACACTAATAACATAAACTAATTTCTATCATTAGTGAATGCAAATCATATAAGCTAGCAATTATACAATCACTAAGCCTAGCCAAGTAAACTAATTTACCCAACAATCTATCTACAATCACAATAATATTTAAAACAAAAACAGTTTCATCTCATAATCATGTGAAGAATCCAGACAAATCTTGATATTCTTGAGTCCTCCAAAGCTATTTCCTTTTATTATCCAATGGGAAGAGGTTGTAGCAACTAATTTCCACAAGCTCTTCAAGAACAACACCAGTGAAGAAATATGACAATAATGAGAGAGGTAGAGAGTGGGATGGTGAGAAAATAGTAGCATAACAGTGCAATAATGAAAGGTTATGAATGAGGGAGTGAGGGGTTTCTTTTATAGCCATGGGAGACCAAGAGACCCCTTTTGGATCTTCAACACTTGTCAAAGATCCAAAGGTGAAGACAACTCAATGAGGAAAGAAACCAATGAGGTCGTAGGCTTTTAGGGTGAGGGGAAATGGCAAGTAAGGTAAGTGGATGAGGAGAAAGCAAGGAAAGGGGGGGGGCGGAAATGGCAAGAGGAGGCCCAGACATGAGTTGAAGGAGGAGTTACTTTCTTTTCAACGTGATGTTTCCACCTTCTACGTGAGATCCCTTTCCACTTTATTCAATAGATAAAGCATCACTCAATAAGGAAAGCGTGAGGGGTACGTGAGTCCAAAAGGAAAGGCGTGAGGGTTGAAGGAAAGAGTTGGGGAGGGACATGTATGACACACTCCCAAAAGGCATGCGAGTGGTTAAGGAGAGGCCCCATGCTTTATCTTAAATCACAAACCCGAATTCAAACTTGATGTTTCCACTCTCACGTAGAGGGTGACGTGAGGTGCGTTTGAGTTAAAGCGTGAGGAGTGGGGGAGTTGGCTTGGGGTGTGGAGTCCACACTCCTAAATGTGACGTGGAGGTTAGGAGGAAGGGCGCACTTCATGAGGAGGGTCCCTCAACCAACAATTAGAAAGAATTACTAAGTACTCACGTGGAGAGGGGGTGACGTACTCAAAGGGGGATGTAGCTTTAATAAAGGTGAGTTTAATGTTTAATTAAAAGAATGGGTAAAGGGTAGGTAAAGGGTTAGGAAAGGTCAGGTGGGTTCTCTCCTCAATTATTGCCACTTACTTCACATCATTTGGTCCATTATTACAAAATTGACATTTGCCCATGTCTTGGGTTTGGCAATTAAAATCGCCGTTTTCCGAAAAAACTCCTGAGTGGACAAAAAACCTGGCAAAACTTGTCCGAATGAGTTGAAACTTGGTCCACAGGTTTAGGGTGTCTCATTATATTTCTTTTGAGTACAAATACCCCTATCAAAAATCCCGGGACCTAAGTTTTACATTAATTACCTAGAATTAATTAATTAATTAATTCCCAACTTTAAAAAAAACCTAGCTAGACTTGATAGAATTCCGTGAAAAATTGCGTGCTGTCTTACATGGTCATTTACAACATTCATAAACACTAGCTACCTAGGAATGACTTCATTAGAACGCCTTTCACCACTTTGGAGGATTTATTGGGTGGGAGTGAAAAACTCAAGGGAGATTAACCCGGTTGGTTAGGCCACATTAACCTCCCGAGGATAAAAAAACACTTAGTGAAAGGAACTCTCCTAATGAAGAAACCCTAAGGAAACTGACCTAACATGATCCATGTAGACCTATTACATTATAAACTCGTGCAGGGGTGCGGAAATCCTGCTTACAAAACTGTGTGCTGGAGCAAAAATTGCCCTGTAGAACCAAATAATCTTCGACATGTTTGCATCTGTTGATGCATATCTTCATGGTACATGGAGTTGGCCCCCTAGTTGAAGAGGCGGTTAACAGGATCGACACAATCATGTTCCACTAGATGGCATTGTAGTAGCTGTGCGCTACTAGCTGATTGCCATGGAGACTACTAGTTCACATTAAGAGTAGCTGAGTGCTACTTGATTGCAGAGACTATGACAGACGATTCGAGTTACAGATGGCATTGTGGCAGCTGTGTGGTACCAGTTGATTGCAGAGACTGTGACAGACGATTCGAGCTACCGATGGCATTGTGGCAGCTATGTGCTACCAACTGATTGCAGAGTAGTTAGTGGACTACTAGATGAAGACATCGTGAAAGATGCCTCCCTATCTAAGAGGGAGTGTTGATGTTTTGGTAGCTGCGGGAGGATCTTTCCTTCCTAGATGACATTTCTTAGATGCAGAGAAGATTCCGAAAGCAAGAGATCCATTGGATAGATGTTGAAATACCCTAGAAGAGAAGTCAACCAAGAAGAATAAAATATAATGAAAAGACACATTCCTAGAAGAGAAGCCGGCCCAACTAGAAGGACATGAAGACTATAAATAAGGAGGCACCTTAGCTCATTTGTTCACCCACTCACACTCTCCCAGCTACACAAGCAAGGCGCAAGTTTGGAGAAGGAGACACAACTGCTGCAATGCAAGAAATGAAACACACAAATGAAGGAATTTTTTTTTATGGAAATCAAATATTCATCCTACACTACTGCACAAAAGAGTTTATTCTTTCCTACCCTACTAGCTAACTAAGAATCGTGGCTATTAGGTAAAGTCATAGATCCAATTCAACCATTTGAGGAAATCATTAGCTTGAGGCTTTGCCTTGTGTTTGGTTATGAACCAAAACAGGGATACATTGAACATTGTATGGGCATAAGATAGAATCTCAATCATTCTTAAGTTTGGGATCAAAGTATGATCATAGTCATGAAGAATAAGGCCAAAATCTTGCCAAGGTTGGTTGGCAATACCATACAGTTCTTCCATCCAACTATGAACAAGGCTGATGTAATTATTCTTTTCATCATTAGTATTAACCAACCCATTGATTTAACTCGTAAAATCATCAAGAAAAAGGGGCTTAAAAGGAGGCTCCAATTGGTATGTATATGGAACAGGTTGACTTCCCATGCTTCTCTCGGTCAAGGGTAAGGAAGAAAAACAAATCAGAAATAAGCAAGGAGGATGAGGACATCATAGGTCAAGGGTAAGCTTTCTAAGGTACAAGGTAAGTAATGCTTCATATCTTAGATAACCCTTTCATACTTAACCCTTTTATGTAGAGGGGAGCAAATCACTTCATGTTCCTCAAGACTTGGACTATTGGTTTTTTCATCAGGGTTTTCTAAGTTAAATTCTGTATTATGTCCAACTTCATCAATCAAATAAATCTTCACCCTCATAGTGAGTATCATAAATGGGATCATCTTCAAAGTGAAAACAACTTATATCCCACTTAGACCTTCCAATGCAGAATAGGTCATCAAAGCTTCTAACACTAAGGTCATCATCTTCTTCATGGAATGAGGGAGAGTCCACCAGTCCTTATTCAAAATTTACCCCTTCAACATCATCAAAAGATGAATCCAAAAGCTCAATATTCTCACAAGGGGCTTCATTCATCAAGTCTTCACCTTCACATGGATAGGGAAAAAAAATGGTTGTTGTCACCATCAAAGCATGTCTTTGTAGCTCCATCTTCATTTTCCCTTAACTCTTCTTCCTTAATGGATTCATGGACTTATTCTTGTAGAGATTCTTCCTCATGGTCTTCCTAGAGATTTTTCTCCTAGGGATTAAGATTGTTTATCCCCCTAGGGTTTCACCTAGTTCAATTATGACCTTATTGCTAGATGCTGGAGAAGAAAACGACATCTATAGTTTGTGAGGGTATATTCTATAGGGTCTGTTTTCAAGAAGTTTGGGCTTGGTTCTATTATGGTATATCTCCAAGTTTTGATCTTCACACCCTTCTCTTGCCTTTAGCAACCATCATGGCGTTTACCTTGACTCCATTTGCCCAAGAAAAGAGAAAACGACACTTGTCATATTGATTGCAAGTGATGGTTGAAACCATTATAGTAGCTAGAACTCTCTCTCTCTCTCTCTCTCTCTCTTAAAACTCTATGTTAGTTTAGCTTTATGACACCATTGGCAAGCCAATTACACTCCAATGCTTTGAAGAGTCATTGATAATATTGCTGCTCTCATAAATGAATGTTACAGCCATTAGGGCTTGTATATATTGCTGAATATTTACTTAATATTGTGGCGAAACTTGCTCAAAATCATTGTTTAGCAATTGGATATTGTTCTACTTGTTGAAAGCTAAATTCTAAGATATAATTGCTGATTTTTTGGACTGATTTTCTTCTTGTTGTTGCAAATTGCTTATTTCTGATATACACTGGTTTACTGCTGCAATTTTACAACAACACTTAGTTTTTCTTCATATCTAGTGTCTAAAGGTAAATGGTAAGTGATATAACTTGGTAAATGACTATTATATGCATTGGAATGTTTCTTGTCTCGCACAGCCTAACCAATTACCTTGCACAACTAATTTCATCCTTCATCTTTCCTAGACCTAGCCTAACCCATTGAGTGACTAAGATAGGGGGGTTATAGACTTGCCTTACCTTGCTATAGCATCCTTTGAGGTCACTAGGGAAGCCTCCCTTGTTTTGGACCTATTTCCTTCACTAAAATGAGGGAAGTACTTGTCAATTTGAAAGCAATTAATGCATTCAATTTCAGATCTGAAAATTACTTCCAAGTGACCTCAAATAGTAAACTAGGGCTGTTATCACTAAATAGTTTTACAGTGAAATTATGACAAAAAATTATAGCGGAGGAAAAAAGATCGGAGAGAAATCATCCATGCACAAGAGACACAAATTTCTGTTCAGTGAATTTTCAGATTGAAAAATTCTGAGGACAAAAACCAGTCCTTTTAGCAAATTACACCTTTAACAAAATTTCGGAAAAACTTCCGACTTACAAATCCACTACTGTACTCTATCGACGTCACTCTGTATGGCCTGCCAGATCAGTTGTACGGTTTGCACGTGTGGTATAGACTATATGGATCACACGTGCGTCCCGTTTTCTACTGCTATACGGTCTGCACGTGCCATACAGACTGTACGGCTCACAGGTGTAGCCTCTTCTATTGCTCCTCTCACACGTGTGAGATCACACATGCGACCTCTCACTCTTGGTTGAAAAATCAGAAAACCCTAGGCTAGATTTGTCCAAGTGAAGAATTTCCTTTGCTGAAATTACCACCCCAATCTCCTTGGCACAAGTGCTCACTCACTTATGCTAACTCCATAATGTCACAATGACATGTGTGTTGTCTCCTCACATTGCCTCTCCTTTTATAGGAGTCTAATGAGTGATTTTAGGAACCCCTTCTAAACTCAACATTAAATTAGAATTGTTTATTCCTCCAAGTGGGTGTGAAGCCCCACCAACAACAATTCCAAGCCCCAACTCCATACAAAGGGGGTTTTCACAAAATACAATTGCAATATGAGTGCCAACAAAGATTCCTACATGCCTGACACCAAGGTCAATGTGAGAATACGTGCTTGATGCTACAAAGCATCAACACTCCCTATTAGTGAGGGAGGTATTCCACCCACCATCACCTGGAAGTAGATCTGTTTCCACACTGGAAGTGGCTCTGCCTCCCACACTGGATCCGCTACCACAACTGCTCCCTTTGATACAGAAGCAAATCCCGTTGTATGACATGGACCCTTCTTAGAAGACACCCTGCTCCTAGAAGCCTCCCGCTTTTGAGTATCCTGCATGGCGATCTCAACCCATGACACCTTCTTGACAACCTTGGAAGACTCCTCTCTCCCACATGAACTTGAAGGTTGACTCCCTCGGATGGCTGACTCTCCCTCTGTTCCTGCTGAGTCCCTCTAAGTCTACACAACCTTTGGAGCTACCTGCTCCTTGTTCTCTGCCACTTTGCTACTGCTTGCCATAGCTCACATAGGCTGGCCCTTTAGCCTATACAAGTTGCTCTCTCTAACTCCAAGAACCACTGCTGTGTTTGAGCTAGATCCTATGGGCATGATCAGAGCCTGTCCATCCTGAAATAATACCTCATAGCCCTTCTTCTCAATCGCTGGGATTGAGAGCACACTCCTCCTGAGTTCAGGCACCCATAACACATTTGTCACTCTCAACACATTTCTTGATTCCATCCGGAATGACACTGTTCGAGATCCGTGCACTGCATGCTTGGTATCCATACCAAGTTCCACATACAAATCTTAGTCAGTCTCTGTGAAGCTCTCGAACAAATCCCGTGTTCCTGTCATATGACATGTGGCTCCACTATCCACCAACCAAATCCCACTACCGAAAACTATACTAGAAAGGGTGAAGACTAATAAGAACTCCCTTGAAGCCTGTCTGCAACCTCATCCACCTCTGTTGATGATGCATGCTACTTCCCTTTCCCTTTCTTCCGTTGTAGAAATTGTGAAGCATAGTGACCTAGCACATGACAAGAAAAACACTTGACCTTGCCAAGGTCCTTCTTATTCCTCTGCTCTGGAGATGCCTCTCTCCTTGGAGAACTGTTTCTTCTGCCCTTCCTAGCATGAGCAACTAGGTCCAGGTTCTCATCATCAATACCTCTCTACTTTCCATTCTTGGGCTCTATCTGAGCCTCCTTCTGGATGCAATCAATCCACAGTCTGTCAAATGGTGGAAACTTCTCTCGTGCACAAATCCCCTACACAAATGGTTTCCAAGACTTGGGAAAACCATTCAATGCCACGTTCACCAACTCTGTGTCATCAACTACCTCACCAATGGCTACAAGCTGATCACGAATCTAAGTGATCCTCATGAGGTAGCTAGCATCTGTATCTGATTTGGACATTTCAACAGATCAGAGCTGATGTCTCAAAATCAACTTCTGGTTTTCATTCCCGCTTTGGTACAAGCCCACCAAATCATCATACATATCCTTTGTTGTCATCTTTTCGGAAATATGAAGAATCAAATGATCGTTCACAGAATCCAACAACACCCGCTTGGCCTTCAGTTCCCTCTTCTTATGAGCTGCCAATTCCTGTGCATCCTTTGGATCTTGAATCACCATCTCAACATGCTCTTTGAGATCATTCTTTTCCAAGAGAAAAAAGATCCCCCCTCCAACCTCTCCTCGACTCTAAGAGTGCTCACCATCGTGTCTGTTATCACATAGTTTGTAGCAAGGATAAAAGGCTAGAGATTGGAGAGGCAAACCGGCGTAACTGGAACCAATCCCACCCAGTGTCACCACAATGGGATGGTTCTTTCTGTTTAGGGTGGTAAGACCTAGGGGAGACGTCCTCGGTGACCTGGGGTTTTGAGAAGGAAAAGGATAATTTCCCCCCTCACAAGTCACCACCGAGAAAATAGTTCGGCTAAACAGCCAATAATAAAGTAAAACCCCCAAAGAGATACACCTGCCTGAGACAAAGCAACAACAAACTGATATATGCAAGCTTGCTCAATGGGTTAGTACTTCATATAAATCAATGACTATTTGATACGCATATAAACAATTTGATAATAAATATTGACGAAGTCAATGTTTATAAAATAGCAATGAAAATTATGTCACTTCTTCAATAAATGTTGGAACAATATGGCATTCAATGCAACAAATTAATACTTCATTCACTTAATGCCTTTAATCACCATTTAATTGCTTATAAAGAAAATGTTTAGCTGCACCAATGATATTATAGCTAAAGATGACGACAACAATAGGTTAGTCAGGCTAGTTCCTAGGCTAGGGTTAGTAGTTAGGGTTTGATTCAAGGTTTTGAAAATGATTGTGATCAAGTTCACTTCAAAGCAAGAGGTCTTTAGATCAGTGCCTTAGGGTTAATGGAGTCAAAAGTGAAGGACACAAGAGTTGAAGGATCAGGATAGTATGGCTAAGGACTAGAGGGAGAAGCTTTGAGGTGTTGCTAGAGCAAGGCCTCAAAGTCAAAACCCTAGGGGAGAGAGGCTCACCTTGGTGTAGGGGAACTAGGCCTCAGTTCTCTCTCCTCCTTCCTTAACTCAATGGAAATCACGGCTAGCTGAAGAAATAGCATAAACCAATACAAGAGAGTTTGATGAAGCAAAGTGTTGCTACAGCAAGGCTCTACTAGCAAACCTTAGAAAAATCGGCCCAAAGTGTAGAAGACTTAGGCTTTAAGGCGTCTCCTTCTTCTTAGCTTGTAAATAGTAACGGCTAGCAAAAAGGAAGAAAGAATGAGAGTGTAGCTACGGCTAGGCTCTCTCCTTCTTCAAACAATGGCTGAAAAATCTCTTAATGGGGACATGAGACAAGGACCTACTTGTGTGCTTGTCACCTAGGGTTTATTCAGCAAAATTATAAATATATGCAAGAAATAAGTAATGCAACCATTCAATCAAGAATTTTTGCAGAAAAATACTTACATATCACCAAGAAAAAGCATAGCAAACTTTAGTTGTAACACCTTCCATTAAGAGAAATGCCAAAATATGCCAAGAAAGTCTTCCTTCAACAAGTGCGCCTCACAAATTCAGCCAATAACCCAAGAAAGGGCGCAAATTTCAGACCTCACTATGAGTGAGTGTGAGATGATCCAAAAAATGAAGGTGAAAATCCTTCATTTATACAATACCATGACCTAATTTTACATTTTAGGTCGTGAAAAAGGCCGACAAGGCCAAAACACTAAATCATACTGTTTTTACATTAAAATGTCAAATTAAAACCCTAATCAAGCTGAAAGGAGACGTCAAGCCCTTCTAAGGGAGACTTTAGCCCCTTCTAGGGCAAATGGAGCATCCTGGAGCAAAATGTTAGCCCTTCTTGGGCTTCTCCAACTTGCCACACGTGCCAATACTGCCCAGTCTGCCTCCCAAGACGTCTGTAGGGCCGGATGACGTCCTAGGCCTTCCAAGGCTAACGTCCCACTGGAAAAGGGCCAATCCCCCTAGGTCAAGCTCTGCCAGGGTACCTCTGGTGGAACGTCCTCCTCTTCTCCGGTGCAAAGCCCCTGATCCATCTCTGTCCTGTCTCTGCCCCTTGATGGGGTCTCAGCATCCATATGATGGGCTCTTCAGCCCCATGGAGGTCTAAACTGATCATCTCCCCATCTGTACCTGTCCAAAATGGTACTTGTCCGTCGGGCATGATCTTGCACATCAATAGTTATGCCCTCCATGGGCTCATCAGTCACAGGGATCATAGCAATGTCAATCACATCTCATCATCAATATTATTAAACATGTGCATAAAATCTCTAATACATCAGTTAAAAGCTCAAAGACATTACACAAGCTTGTAATACAAGTTTGGAGAAAAAGACAAGGCGTCCTATTGGGCTAGTGTCCACTGGAAAAGGAAAGTTCCCGGAAGAGACCTCATCTAAGCCATGTAAGTGGGTGATGGTCAGGGGATGTCCAAGCAGGTGGGTGCAATGAGGACCAAGGATGCAAAAATGTTACCTGTGGGTGCCTTTGTAGAAGGCGAGCTGTACCTGTCCTAGATGCATTTTTTCCAAGCCCATTCTTGCCTTTTATTCTTTATTCCTTTATTCTTTATTTCTTTTTGTTCAAGAGCTAATCAGGGGACACTGCCCTGGCGTGGTGACCAGTGGTGACAACGTTAACCACAAGTACTTTCACAGAAATGAGAAGGTTGGCTCGTGATGAGACCCCCTTTCCCTTGGCCATGCAACCAAGAGTCACTGCCCTGGCATGGTAACCAGCTGGTGGCAATGTCATACTGCTAGGTACCCATGGACCTAATAGGCTGGCTCGTGATGAGACCCCCTATCCTCTGGTTAGGTCTTGTTTTATTACTTTTCCGGGTCCCTCTTGTTTCTTGCTGAGAAGACTTTTATTGCTTTCTCGGGGATCCCTAGGCGAAGCATCTTGAGGTTTTATTCTTAGGCTTTTATCTTTTACCATCTTGCTTTTACCTTCTGGGCCTTTAGCCCCTTCTTCCCACAAGATAAGGTGCAGTCCTGAAAATAAGTCAACCCAGTGACCGGACAAGTGGAATGGGATAAGTGAGCGGGAAGCAAGATGAAAAAGTGGTGCTGTGAAGGGAGTGGACGATGGCTTTTCAAAAATCCCCCCAATGGCAAACCAAAACCTACAGACACAAGCTTACTAGGGCATCCTGTTAATCCACCCAAACATGGTCAAGTGGACAAGCATAAGATCCAAGTAGTCGTTAGAAATAAAAGGAATCAGATGCACATATTCAAGGGTTTTGATGATCAAAGTGACACATACCATGATACCTGGACTAATTACCTCATGGAGAAAGAACCATCTCTGACACAGGACCAAGCCGATGGTGATGGATGCTACTGCTGCTGACAAGATAAAGATGCTGGAAGAAAGAAAAGGTGGGCCCTCCAGGGCCATGCTAAAGTCAATCCTGCTCTCGGTACTCCATGTCTAGGACCTGTGGGCCTCGAGACATGATCTCCTAGTTATCCCTAAAAGTGGGGGATAACATCTGGCTCCAACTCGGGGACATGTGCTCACCGTAGAGCGCATGAGAACCTCAGCATCTCTGGCGTAACCTGCTGACTTGCTTGATCTCAATAACAAACATTAGTAACAAAATGGGGTGGTAATGCCACCCCAACATATATAGATATAGGACTGAAATAAAGAAATCATAAATGCGAATGTAAAGCAAAACACTTACCTGTACTTACCTGTTGGCTGGATGTTGGGTGTAGTGAAACGACCAGTGTAACCAATCCAGAAACGTCCCACAATACCTGTCTTTGTGCTTCATCATAGACCAAAATAGTGATAAGTTGAGCACAATAATAACATGAGTTAGAAATGTATCATATCAATGGAAACTGTAAGGTCTAGCTCATGGAGGCAGGTGGGAGGGAAAAAGTGATGCCAAGACACGCCCTTAGGAGAGTGCTCAATCCATCTCAGAAATGGATCGTGAAAAGTCAAAGGTTCAAAAGACCGATTTGAGGAATCTGAATACTGGCTACCTTGGATGTCTTCACAACTTGAGACCTGAGAAGGGATTAGCAAAAACGGAAAGGATGACTGACCATTCCTAAAGGGGAGGGTGGAAAACTGCGATAATAAGCTTCTTCTTGAGGTACTCAACTTTCCCCTAAAATCCAGAATGAGGTTTTGTCTTACAGGAGACTTGGGATAAGGGTCATGTTTCCAAACCATACCTTCAGTGACATAGCGAAGTAAAGTGATCAAAGGGAGGTGGAAAATCTTATCACAAGTATCCTGCTTCAGGGAAGTAACTTCCTCATTTTTATCAAGATCTGAGCATAATGATGGTTGATAATTTTCTTCATAGAATAAATCCAAGTGCTCAGAAGAACAATCATCAAAGTCCTCAAGGTATGACCAAACATTATTAGGAGAGCATAGTATCAAGTCATCCTTGGGTGTTTGAATAATCATGTCATGTTCTTGTTGCCAAATGCTAAACTTCTTATTAACTTCAGGGAAATGCAACTTTTGAAAATGACCCTCAATGTCGTAAATGGGATCCCCATCATATCCAATCACATCCCATTTACGTTTCCCGACATGTATGAACTCATTAATATTATCAACAAAGCCATCATTTTCATCATAACATGAAGGGTTTAGAAAATCCAAAACTTCTTCGCTTTCCGCATCATAAGATAGAGAATCATTAAAAATTTGGAAAGGGAAGTAACTCACTTTGCTCACTTCTTCCTGTGCAGGAGCTTCAAGTACTCGGATGTCTTCATCAAATGGAAGACTTGCCTCTACATCTTCTAGTTTGTTCAAAGGCTCCATTTCTTCTTTACTGTTTGAGTCATAGAATAAGGTGTCATAAAAAATTTCGAAAGGAAAATAACTTACCTCATTCTCTTCATTTTTTGCAGGAGGAATAGGATCTTGGAGAGCTTTGTCAGATGGAGGAGTGGTTACTGGTTCTTTATCCTCATAATTCACTTCTCTAGTCATATCTTCATTGCATTCTATTGAATTATGGGAGATGTCTTGCTCCTCTTCAAGGGGTTGACAATCTTCTTCATAAGCCTCGTCTTTTATATCAGAGGATTTTTGGTATTGATCATGATACGCTTTCCTGAGATCTTCTACAATCTCAGTGGTGAATCCTTTGTCATCTAAGGCTACCATGAGATTTTGAAGGACATCTTCATATGTTTGGCAATGTGGTTTGGTAAAGTCTATAAACCTACTGATGAGGTGTATGAAAGATGATATATCCCTGTCTTTGCAACAACCCTTAAACCAATCTTGTAAGTAGGAGGACAGAGTGAGTATGAATAATTTTATAAGAGCATCCTCTCCTCCCAACTCTATCTCGCTCAAATACTCCAAAAAGTTTACGATGTGAGGAGTTGGGAGCCCCAAAAATATTGGAGAGTTGTTTAGCCATTTTGTATCAAAGTAATTTGGGTATCCTTGAAAACTTCTGAAATCAATACTCAGATACATTTGTTCCCAGTGTGCCATGATCCCATAACTTGGAAATATCACAGATTTGAAAGTAAGGTGGCATGCTGGAAAATATTAGTGGAGTCCTCGAGAAATAAATGTCTTCGACCATTTTCCGCCTGGAGAATGTCTGTCCACTAGCACACTGACTATCCATCTAGTTGATAATCATTTTCAACACTACTGATAGTCTACACAGCAATCAGAACAATGTCATTCAATAGAACACAACTGTGTCTATCTATCGTAGTACACAACTACTATCCAGTGGTATACTACCACACCAAGTAGCACATGGATACTTAATCAGTGACACATCCACCACAGTAGCATACATCTACTGTCCAGAGACATACAGTCTCCATAGTAATCATATCATTTGATATCAACCTGCACAGAAACAATATCATGATATAAACTAAGTCATCTGGGCCATTCTTCCACTCACATCTGTGAGATCTGGAAGAGCATCTTCCCTCAGAAAGTAAAACATCAGCCATGGACTATCTGGACTATTCTTCTCAAGCATAGAAGAATATCTGTCCATGATTTCTGAGCCTGGACCATTCACCTAACTGGTCCATTCCTCCGTCACTAGTCATAGTGCAACCTAGAGAGAATGAGTCTGCCCTAGGGAATGCTTGTCCTTGATTGTTGAACTTGGACCATTCACCTAACTGGGCCATTCCTCCGACACTAAACATAGTGCAACCTGGATAGAATGAGTCTGCCCTAGGGAATGACTGTCTGGACCATTTCCTAATGGAAATGTATGTCCTGCACCAACCTCCAAAATGGACCATTCTTCGAAACTGCTCACAACTGTGAACTTCGAAAGAATGACTGCCCGGCAACGCAAACCATTCTACTTGACCACTACTCAGAGTGATTGCCAAGAAGAATGTCTGTTCTAGACCATTCCCCCACATTGGCCATAAGGGGAATCATTGTCTATGGTACATCAACAATCTATCGAATCATTTTCATTACGAAAATGATTGTCTATTCAGGACCATTTTCCGAACTGGAAAATGCCTTTCCGTCAGAAATCTCAAGCCACTTTCCGAACTGGAAAGGAACTGCCCATCCTGGACCATTTTTCGAATCGAAAAATGACTGTCCATAAATCAATAACACATTAGTGCTCCCTCCCAACCTGGGAGTAATCTCTTCCTTTTTCAATAAGGAAATCGTCTCCACGAGTCCCGACTTCAAACTTTTCATCTTGGATAGAGGTTTTACCAAAATATCTTCTATTTGCTCATCTGTGGAGATATATTGGAGAACCACTTCTCTTTTCTGGACTTCATCACAGAGAATGTAATTCTTGATCTTAATGTACTTTAGTCTTTTTATGGAACACTGGTTTTCTCTGAAGGCTTCATGTAGCTTTGATCATTACAATATATATCATGGTCAAATTCAACACTTTTGTTTCCTGCTAGCTCATGACATCGTGGCAAGGTTCAAACTAAAACTTATCCAAGTAGCACTTCTTTTGTCATCATGAGAGTTTTCCATGGATTAGCAATCCATCATCCCAGACTTCTGAGTAACTATTTTGATACACTGTCTCTGTCATAGAAAGTTTTCACCACGCTTCTACTGTATATGAGATACTTTGCATCAAGTTGTTTGAATCCATACAAGGTCTTCTTATATCTGCATACATGGGTCTCTTTCTGGTATACCTCAAAAACTCGAGATTGCTTTACATAAGCTTCTTCCTCAAATGCTCTTATTGGAAAGAACAGTCTTTTACAACCTGTTATCCCCCACTTTCAGGGATAACTAGGAGATCATGTCTTGAGGCCCACAGGTCCTCAACATGGAGTATCGAGAGTAGGATTGACTTTAGCATGGGCTTGGAGGGCCCACCTTTTCTTTCTTCCAACACCTTTATCTTGTCAACATCAACAACATCCACCACCATCGGCTTGGTCCTGTGTCAGAGAAGGTTCTTGCTCCATGAGGTAATTAGTCCGGGTATCATGGTATGTGTCACTTCGATCATCAAAACCATAAAATGTATGCATCTGATTCCTTTTATTTCTAACAACTGCTTGGATCTTACACTTGCCCACTTGACCATGTTTGGGGGAATTGACGGGATGCCCTAGCAAGCCTGTATCTGTAGGTTTTGGTTTGCCACTGGGGGGAACTTCTAAGAAGCTATCATCCGCTCCCATCATAGTATCACTTTTCCATTTTGTTTCCCTCTCACCTATCCCATTCTACTTGTCCAGACATCGGGTTGATCTATTTTTAGGATTGCACCTTATCTCGTGGGAAAAAGGGGCTAAAGGCCCAGAAGGTAAAAGCAAGCTGGTAAAAGATAAAAGCCTAAAAATAAAACCTCGAGATGCTTTGCCCAGGGATCCCTGAGAAAGCAATAAAAAGATTTCAGCAAGAAACAAGAGGGACTTGGAAAAAATAATAAAACAAGGCCTAACCAGAGGATAGGGGGTCTCATCACGAGCCAGCCTATTAGGTCCATGGGTATCTAACAATATGACATTTCCATTAAATGGTCACCACGCCAGGGCAGTGACTCTTGGTTGCATGGCCAAGGGAAAGGGGGTCTCAGCACGAGCCAACCTTCTCATTTTTGTGAAAATACTTGTGGGTAACGCTGTCACTAGTGGTCACCACGCCAGGGTAGTGTCCCTTGATTAGCTCTTGAACAAAAAGCAATAAAAGAATA
>CBVK0100827542.1:0-11602 GCA_900067695.1 Picea abies
CATCTTGATGAGTCATAGTTGATGTGCAGTTGATGCATGGTACATGTTGGTTTAGGTTATTGGTACAAGTTGTTTGGTGCAGGTTGATTGGTACACATTGTTACAGGTTATTGGTATAGGTTGACAATGATAGGTTGACAGTGGTAGTGGTTGATTCAGTGGAAGTGAAAGGTTTTCTACATTTTACATTTATATTTCATGGAGGTTGGATGGGGCAAGGATAGGTGGTTGTAGCCACCTTCCGATTGTAGCCAGAGAATATAGGGGGTTGTAGCAAGATAATTGGGGAGTTGGAGCTTCCCTCAGGTAGTAGCCTAAAAAGCTAGGGGTTTGGAGCCTCCTTATAGTTGCAGTTGGAAAAAAAAGGAAGTTGGTGCTTCCAATGAATGTAATTCTTCGAGACATATAAGAAAAATCATTCCGTGGTTTTCTCCCGCTTTGGGTTTCCATGTAAAAATATTGGTGTACTGTGTATGTGTGTGATTATTCATTTATTCATTGTTTATTTACTCTGTAACTATTGGATGATAATGCTACATTGATATAACACTTGCATTTTTGGTGAAAAAAATTTAAATTGATCTATTACTGATTCACCCCCCCTCTTAGTTAGATTTCCTTCAATAAAACAAGCATGATGTTGGATGAGATTCATTATTTTGATGTTAGAAGGTTATGTTCTAACCCCTTGGTGGCAGAATAAAAAAAAAATAGAGCAAAAAAGCCACAAATCCACGCTATCCTAAGTTTTTGCAGTGCAATATGATTTGCACCCCATGATTAAAGAGTGTGTCAAGATCTATGTCCGAGCAAAGGGCACTCAGATCAACGATCGATAAGTAATATCGGACCCCCTTGACCATTCTACCTTTAATGGCACGGGGGCTGGGTCCAACTTGGTGGTATTTCCTGGTGGGACCCATCCTAGCATGTCACCATTTTGTTAACTCGGACCCCCCTTGCTCTAAACCGATTACCACCTACCGCCCCCCCCCCTCCAAGTAAACTGCCATACCGGTTTCTCATACCACCATCATCTCGTGACATCACACTCTACTACCACCATCGTCCCCTGATGTCACACTCCACTGACACCTCCCACAAGTCATGTCTCATTATATCGCCAGCATATTCCCCTCCACTCACCCGTCACACGTTAGATCTCGTTCACCTATCATCCAATCAGTGCTTTCCACATCACCCTCGCTCACCTGTCACCCATCCTTTAATTTCCACTTCATACCTAAGTTATCAGTTGGCTAATTAGTACAGGCTAACATATTCATTCGCCTGCTGACCTTTTATCCATGCCTCCAACAGATACCCGTTTGCCATGATAATCCCATTCTTTTCGCCATTCTTCCATTTTTCACGATACAGACACCTCTGAAATCACTATTCCCTATGTTCTTTCCTTCCACAACCTCCACTAATTACTGAAATCTACATTCAATATCATCCCCTATCCAAATTTCACAGGCATCATTTGAAGTGATGGCACCAAAGTCCAAACAATCAGAAATTGATGAAAATCCTTTCCTTCCGCCTCTAGTCAACATCGACTGAATTCCTCTGGCCGACACAGATTACCTGATTTTTGAGCCCAAATGTGAATTCGATTTCACTAAGCTACACTCATGGTTCAGAGACAATTTCTTAGACCAGAGTGATGAGATCGGACTCTGGGAGTCCAATCTCCTACGATACCTGTTTCCCCAAATTCATCATTTCCCCAAATTCTCCCTTAAGTGTCAGGCTCATTACCTTCCTGATCAGAGATATATTGTTTCATCCTCTGGAGAGACCCTGTTCACTATCACACCCAAATCCATCGACCAGATGCTGCAAATAACTAGAGCTGAATCCTTTTCTCCTTTCATCATTGAGATCCTAACTGAAATGTATCAAAAGTTGTATTTTCCCCAAAGAGCACAGATCTTTGAAATTTTCCTCGCTGAGAGTGCCCCATTACCCAAAGCAAATCCCCCATATCAGTCATTGATTTTCTTAGTAAAAGAAAATCAAATTATCTCCTCTCTTTGCAGCCTACTTGGAAACTACTCGGACAAGTGGGTAGATGAGCCAATCTTGGGTTATCTATCTATTTTATCTACTGCGGAAAACAACACAATGCAATTCGACTACAACAGTTTCTTGGCCGAGAATATCCACACACAACTGTTCAAGTTTCCCACAAAATGCATGTTCCGGTATTCTTCAATACTGGCATACTTGTTGGTATTTTTCCAGAAAGACAAATTCATGTTTTCCATGCAGAAGCTAGATCAGAATGGAAAACCACAATCGGTCACATCCTGGACGTCAATGTTGAGAAGGAACTCACCATATTTCACCTTCAATCAATTCATAGATTAATTCTACCATCCAGTGGTAAGTATGCTCAGCGACCAACGAGAACCAAGGATAAACGAATAAATCCAACGAATTTTACACCTCTCAGACCTCACCAACACTGGAAACTAGTACCTGTACCAGAACCACACAGAGATTAGAATTTATGGATGCAAGTTGGCTCCCTACAAATTTCCCATATNNTATTCACCCTATAATATATTAGGCAAATGATTAACTCAGATGATATTCATTTTGTAGCCTTCAAGTAGAAACAACAATTGAGGATCAAGGGATAGATAGGACCTTTCATCTGTAACAACCGAGCTGCAGGGGCAATGGCCGATAAAATTTTGAAGGAGATGAAGTTCATCATTTTTTTTTGTGGCACTATGATCCCTACGGAATTATCGCAGAAACCGGGCTAAAGAATAAAATATCTCCATATGCTCATGTTCCCAAACCCGAAATTGTTAAGTTCATGAATCCAACAGAGTGGGAAATGAACACTTTGGAAGACTCATAACAACATCCTTCTTCAGCCAATGTTTCACAAACCATTAATCCATAGGTACCAACAGAGAAGAGGCCTATAACACCCTGTTTCCCCCAGTCTGTAAATATAACTATATTGGTCAGGAACTATGGGAAACGCGAAGGTCTGAATGTTGAATTTGATGGACAGTCGTATAAAAGGTCGATGAATGTAAATTATGTTATGAATATGTGTTGCATGACTATTGGGAAGGGGATGTGATAAAATATACCACAATGGATAATGAAAAGTTGGTGGAAGGGACCCGAAATGGTTGCGTTAACTTCCACCGAACCAGTACCTTATTGGTTTTTACATGTTCAAGACCAAAAAAACTCTTTGACCCAAGAATGAATTTCCATCAGGATGGTAGGTCCGGAGGCTCCTCATTATTTAATGAGTGGATGGGGAAAACTGCCCATCCGTAAATCTCTCAGAGTTGACCATAGACGGGAAATTTGTGCCAAACACAATATTGCAAGGGGATGCAAGAAAGAAAGCATGGGTGTGGGTAGAGGGGAGGAGGAGGATATTGCAAAGGAGAACCTCATCTCCTGGATCAAAACATGAGAAGGAGAGTAACCCTCTTCCTCATCTATTTTCTTTATCAGGAGAAGGAGACTAACCTTTGTCCCTAAATTTCGTTGAGTTGGAAGTAAGAGATTGAATCTCAGAGCATTGTGGCCTAAGCTCGGGGGTGTACATTGATAAATCTGTTAGGAGTGACTGAGCCTATGGTTGGGTGGAAACGAGCACCCCTCTCAGTAGTCGCATCACGCCTTGTGGTTCTGATAAGTGTTTTATGCCTTGTAATTTTAATTGAATATCATGGATACGTGCTCATGTTTATATGCCCATAAATGGTTTCTGTATGTTGTGATTTCCTAGTATTTTAGATTGGAAATAATGAATGCATGTGTATAATTATATGCCATAGTTATTTTTCGTATAAACTGAGTAAGTCTGGAGCATGAGTTCGTTCCACTGAGAATCATCCCATTTTCCTAATTCTCATGATGTTCTGGTTTAATCCCCCAAAAGCACCTTCCCCAAGGAATTGCATCATGTCCTAGATTCAGAGTAAGCTCCTTGGTATGGCTACCGCTACAGTAAACCCACGAGGTTACCCTGCCCCAGTGTCATATCTCATAACTCGATGAGTTAGGAAGGCACTACATTCAGGACAGTAGTCTAGGGACTTTGAAAAGTACCCAAGCCCTTATCCAAAAACCTGACTAAGATAAGGGATAGTTGCCCAAGAACCATCTGAAGATTCATGTGTCACGGGTCTGGAAACCCTGTGCAAGAAGGGTTATATCTTGAGGACTTCGGGGTCATGGGAGTTTGAATCTCTAAGAGATTGAATTTAGTTACCCAAGTTCAGAAAAGGATAGCGAGTCCAATTATCGAAAGGGAGTATCCTTTCATTTGGTAGATGAATGGATGAGATACTTTCAAAAGTAGCCCAGGTCTGTCAGGACCAATGGATCTAGAGGAGGAGCGCAGGTGTTAACACCTCGACCCCTTTAGTCTTCATAAGTAGTGATGGAATCGGGACCGTAGGTCCCAAAATCCATCGGGAGCTACCTTGAATGTTGATCTTAACCCTTGTGTAGGCAGGAGAGTCGACTCGTCAAATTCCTGAAAGTCTCAAATTGATCAGAACTATCCACCGACAGAGGACATGTGGAAAAGGATCAACATTTCTCTGACCCACTGTTGAAGGAAGTCAAAGGGAAGAGTTTTGTGAACTTGCAAGACCTGAAATCATGATTTGATCTGAATCGTCGGATCACCGGAGGGCAATGACCATTGATCTGGGCGTGGGGATATCGGTAGTTCGGGGTTCGAGCTTTAGAAATATAGGCATTCGTTGTGTTCCAACTTCGTGAAATGTGAAGTGCTGACGAGTTCAGAAGATTAAGCCCTCAGTCATGACGAATGGTCATGTGGGCGGAATATTAAGGAAGGAGCTACCAAAGACCAGGATTTCAAGGAATGGAGAATCAAAGATGGCTCACGTTCATTATATAGATATGCGAAATCACGACATGATCATAGCCATCGATCGAGGGGATATCACAGGACCGTATATCTGGCCTTAGACAAAAACCAAAGATCAGGAATTCGGGGAAACAAGAGTTAGGGTTGACTCGCTTGCAAAAGTCCCGAAGTCCCGAAATGTGAAGCACCTTTTTATAGGAGTGCAGTCACAACCTGTGGTCGCATAGGTGAGGCTTGCGCCTTGGGCATGTTCATGTTGATGGGGTTTCAATAGGGCCCGTGGATCAGATATCGGTATTTCAATAGGAAATCTAGGAGTTAATCCGAATCTTGAACGAGAAATTTTATTTAGTTCTCGCTCTAAGCATGGGGGTGTTACAAATTGGTATCAAAGTATGGTTACAACACTCGAAATGTTTGGGCTCATGGATGAGCACATTAAGAGGCAACATCTTACCTTACTCCCTTTCCTAAAATGTCTGGTTAATCCCTTATTATAGAAAGAATGACAACCTATATTTGGAACGGTTTGAAAAATACTTCAGGAAGAAGTATCTGTTGGAAAAGTATTTCAACGAAAAGACTAAAGAATTCTATGAACTCAAGCTGGGGAAACTCACTATAGAGGAATATGTTAGTAGATTCCTTGATTTGTTGAGGTATGTACCCTACATAAAAGCAGAAAGGAAAAGGTGCAACGATTCATCAGTGGGCCACCTAAGGACTATTAGAATAGGATTGACTTTGACGATACGAGGACCCTAGAAGACACTATCTAAAAGGCAAGATATTTTTATGAACATTTTGGGCTTGGGACAAAAACTCGTGAAGGATAGAAGCAAAATAATAGTTCGGGATTCCATAAAAAGGGGTTTAAATCCCCAATATTTAAAAACTATAAGAAGGATTCAAGGATGATCTTTCTGACCTAAAGTGTACACCAGCAGAATTTCCCCTCCCAGAGTGGAAATAAACCTTTTGTATCAACCCCAGGGAAGATTGATAACCCAAAGAAAGAACCCTTGAAATGTTGGGGTTGTGGAGAAGAAAATCTATTGAGGGACTGCCCACACCAACAACAGAACAACAGAAGAATTTACAATGTCCAAGAAGCTACCACCATCAATAATGTGGCCAGGAGTATGTCACGAATTTATGCATCCATGGATAATAAACAAGTCGACCACCAAGCTTCAGTGGTNNNNGGTATGATCACCAACCATCTAGTGTCTATTCTAATTGACCCTGGTTCAAATATGAGTTATATGGCTCCTCAAGTTGTTGATAAGTGTAAATTATAGCCACATAAACATGTCAAGGCATGGTTGGTACAGTTATCCATTGGAACCAAAAGAAATGTGGCAGAGGTCATACCATCTTGGCAATTCACTATCGGTGGATTCCCCACCCAAGCAACCCTTAACATACTACCCCTAGGATTGTATGACCTATTGATTGGTATGGACTGGCTAGCCACATATAAAACTAGACTGGACTGTTACCATAAAACCTTAGAATGTGTAAGTGAAGAAGGGAGAAGGATAACCCTTCAAGGGATCCAGAAACCTGTCTCGGTGAGATGAATATCAACCTTTCAAATGAGAAAGTATTGCAGAAAGGGATGTCCACTATATGCGATACAGGTTTTGAAATTAGTTGAGGATGATAGACCAAGCCTTGAATACCACCCCATTTTAAGAGAATATAGAGATGTGTTTCTAGAAGAGGTACCATGTCTACCTCCGAGAAGGGACATTGACTTCTCGATAGAGCTTACACCAGGAGTGGTGCCAGTGTCTAGGACACCCTATAGGATGAGCACACCTGATATATTTGAGCTTAAATTACAATTAAAATAAATGATGGACAAAGGCTATATCCGTCCCAGTGTGTCTCCATGGGGAGAACCAGTCATGTTTGTGAAGAAGAAATATGGTACCCTCCGACTATGCATAGATTATAGACAACTCAATAAGGTAACCATAAAGAACAAGTACCACTTACCTAGGATCGATGACTTATTCAAACAATTGGGAGATGCTTTCATATTCTCAAAGATTGACTTGAGATCTAGATAAGATCAAGTACGAATCAAGGGTGAAGACATCCACAAAACCACCTTCAGGACGAGATATGGTCACTACGAGTTTGTGGTAGTACATTTTGGATTAACCAATGCCCCTGCCACTTTTATGTGTTTGATGAACAATGTGCTCAACAAATTCATAGACAAATTTTTACTGGTTTTTATTGATGATATCTTAATCTACTTCAAGAATAGAGAGGAACATCAGGAACATCTTAGACTTATGCTTCGAGTGCTAAGAGAACATCAACATTTAGCAAGTGTGATTTTTTCCATAAGAAAATACATTACTTGGGCCATGTCATATCTGAAGAAGGGGTAGTAGTAGACCCTCACAATATCAGGTCTATCATGGAATGGAAACCCCAAAGGATGTTTCATATATCAGATCCTTTATGGGCTTAGCAGGATACTATAGGAGATTTATAAAATGATTCTTCAATATTGGTTGTCCAATCACTGCCCTCTAGAAGAAGGGAGATGAATTCATGTGGACATAAGAATGTGAAGAAAGGTTTCAATCCCTGAAATACCTTCTGACCCATGCACCCATGCTGAAGATCGTTGATCATGAAAATGACTTCCTCGTGTGCACAGATGCTTGCAAGGATGGGCTCGAAGGATTCCTTATGCAATAAGGAAGCATAGTCTGCTATGAATCCTGAAAATTGAATGAGAAAGAAGTCAACTATGTGATCCATGATCTAGAGTTGGCTCCCATAGTTCACGCCTTGAAAATGTGGAGGGATTACCTCCTTGGTAGGAAATTTGTACTTATGACAAACCACTGTGGATTGTGACACATGTTTGACCAACCAAAACTCAATGCTAGACAAGCTAGGTGGATGGCCCTCAGAGAGTTTGATTTCGAAATCAAAAATATCAAAGGAAAGAAAAATAAGGTGGTTGATGCCCTTAGTAGAAGTATGAAAACAATTCACCTGGTAGCAGTGAGCACCTGGGAGACGAATGTCAAGGAAATAATTAGGAATGCACAAGAAGCATACACATTTTTCTAGACCGTGACCTCGTACCTGAAGCAAGAACCTATAGGGATAAAGTATGAAGGCTACCAGATGCTAGATGGAGGTCTGCTAACTTATCGAAGCAGATTGTATATTCTAGATTGTGATGACTTGAAGAGGTTCATAATGGATGAACTACATAAAAGACCTATAATGGTCACCCAGGATACCAAAAGATGATCACAGACACCAGGAAACAATTCTATTGGCACGGATTGAAGAAATACATAGCATAGTATTTAGCCAAGTGTATAGAATGCCAACAAGTTAAAGAAAAACATCAGTGTCCAACAGGCTTATTACAACCTCTACCAATCCCGTAATAGAAATGAGAGACAATCTCCATGGATTTCATCACCGAATTACCAACATCAGTCAGGAAGAATGACGCCATCATGGTAGTGGTGGATAAATTGAGCAAGTCAACTCATTTTATTACCATCAAATCGAATTGCAAGGAAATATATATCGTCAACATAGTCATTGATAAAATGAGAAGAAGAGAATACAAAAAATGATTAGAGAAGAAATAGTATTCAGTATATTGAGTATAAGAGAAAAAGAGTACTTGAGAAAAGGGAAAAGAGTTGAGCTAAAAAGGATTAATAAAATCAAGAACATAAAGAACCGAGTGTACAACTATCCAATACAGCTGGCAGTTTACAGTCAGACTATTGAGGTTACATTATATTTAACACTCACTCTTAAAATCAATAGTTACAAACATCAGCATTGATAATGCCCAAGTGTTGTCTCTGAAAATCAAAAATGGATTTTCCTAGTGGATTTGTAAAAATATCTGTGAGTTGATCTCATGAAACACATAATTTAAGTGCAATGTCACCATTACTGACCAGCTCGGGGATAAAGTGAAAGCGAGTGTCAATGTGTTTACTTTTCTTGTAAAAGATATGGTTTTTGGATAAAGAAATTGTTGAGGTGTTGTGACAGAAGATAGGAGTTGGATCCTTTTTTGTATGTGACATATATTTCAATATTCTTCTCAGCCATAGAGCTTGATAGGAAGCTGAGGTAGCAACGACATACTCTTCCTCTACAAAATATATGGATATAATTGGATTCTTCTTTGATGCCCATGAAATTAGGTTCGCGCCCAGGTGAAAAGCATGTCCTGAGGTGCTTTTTCTGTCGTCTAGGTTTCCTGCAAAATCATTGTCTGTGTAGCCAGAGAGATGATTATCATTAGACTGAGTGTACCATAGGCAAAAATTGATAGTTCCTGCAACATATCTCAGAATCCTTTTCCCCATCTTCCAGTGATAATCTTTGGGGGATTCCATGAATCTGGAAACAAAGCTGGTTGCATACATAATATCAGGCCTAGTTGTTGTAAGATACAACAAACTACCTACTAAACTTTTGTACAGGGTGGAATCTACTGTAGGTCCTTCATCTTGCTTTCTCAATTTTGTGCCTAAGGGTATAGGGGTTTAGGCTGGATTGCAGTCTTCCATGCAGAATCTTTTGATGATGTCTGTTGCATAGTTTTGTTGACAGACAAAAATTCCTTTGGTTGATTGATCAACCTCAATTCCCAAAAATTATTTCATTATGCCAAGATCTATCATCTCAAACTCAGATTGCATGGTATGTTTAAAACTAGTTAACTCAAGATTTCCAGTATATATCATGTCATCGACATATAAACATACAATCAGAATTTTACCGTGTTGATCTATTTTGGTGTATAAAGTTGGCTCATTTTGGCTTCTGCTATAACCACTTTTGATCAGGTAAGTGTCAATTTTGTTGTACCAAGCTCTTGGAGCTTGCTTTAAGACATATAAGGATTTCTTCAACTGATACACTTTGGTTGGAAGCTCTTGGACTTCAAGTCCAGGTGGTTGATTGACATAAACTTATTCTTCTAAGAACCCATTCATGAAAGCTGACTTGACATCCATGTGGTATACTTTCCATTTGTGTTGGGCTGTTATGGCCAAGAGAGTCCTTACAGTGTCCAATCTTGCTACTACAGCAAAAGTTTCACCATAATTAGTACCTAGTTGTTGTGAGAATCCTTTGGCAACAAGTCTTTCCTTGTGCTTTTCAATCTATCCCTTTTCATTGAGTTTAGTTTTGTAAAACCACTTGAAACCAATACTTTTCTTGTGTCTGGGAAAGTCAACAAGATCCCATGTATTGTTCTTCTCAATGTAGTCAATCTCTTGGTTCATGGCTTGAACCCAATGTTGCTCCTTAGCTTCTTATTTAAAAGATGTAGGTTGACATGACATTAATGCAAAAATATTGTGTTGTTCAATGTCATCCAACTGCTGATGGATTTATCTCAAACTTCGAGTTCTCTGATTTTGAGGTTCATAGGATGAGTCTCTACTGGAAGTTGAGTTATCTTGAGAATTTTCAGAATGTCCTTGTACCTACAGTCTTGGAAGAGAAGGATGATGTGTTTGTTGTCCTGAATTTTCTGTGTCTTCAGGAAGTGACATCAGTGGATCATGACTGTCCATTTGCTAATTTTCAGACTCATTCCAGAACTAATTTTCAAGAAATTTTACATTTCTTTTGAGGATTAGTTTCTTTGAAATTTGATTGTAGAGTCTGTAGGCCTTGCATGTTTCACTGTAGCCAGTAAAGATGCATTTCTCACTTCTATCATCAATTTTCTTCCCTAATTCGAAAGGTATGTGAGAGTATGTTATGCATCTGAATGTCCTTAGATGAGCAACATTTAGCTTTGTCCCACTCCATGCTTCTTTAGGGACCTTCATCTTGAGACTGGTGGTTGGAGATCTATTAAGGAGATAAGCTGAGCATGCTACTACTTCAGCCCAAAATGTATTTGATAGACATTTGTCTTTGAGAAGGATTCTTTCCATGTTCATTATTGTTTGATTTTTCCTTTTAGCCACTCCATTTTGTTGTGGAGTATACCTGGATGTAGTTTGCATGATGATGCCTTGTGATTTGTAGAAATTTGCAATTTATTTGGAGCTATATTCTCCTCCTTCATATGACCTGATTGATTTTACATATTTGTCACTCTGTTTTTCAGCTTCAACTTTGAATTCTTTAAACTTTGCAAAAGTTTTAGACTTATGTCTGAGAAAGTAGATCCAAATTTTCTTGCTAAAGTCATCAATAAATGTTAGAAAATAAATGCTACCACCTATTGACTCTGTTTGCATTGGTCCATATAGGTCATTTTGAACCAGTTCTAAGTATTGTTTGGCTTGAGTGGAGGAGTGTGGAAAACTAATTCTCTTATGTTTTCCTAGAATGCAAGACTCACATGGGGGAATTTCCTCTTTGAAAATAGGGAGACCTTTAACCATGGAGTGCTTATGTAGAAGACTTAGACTTTGAAAGGGTAGATATCCAAATCTTGTATGCCAAACTAAGGTTTCATTTGGGGTGGATGCACTTTGTGCATATGATTTGATCAGATTTGCAGTTCTAAGGGTCAGGGGAAACATCCTATTCTGAGTCATGTGGATTTTAGAAACCAATTTTCTACTGGGGGTTTTATCATATATCCTGCATGATGCTCCTTCAAAAATTATCTTATAGTCATGTTCAATGAGTTGTCCTACACTTAACAAATTATGTTTCAGATCT
>CBVK0100827574.1:0-10009 GCA_900067695.1 Picea abies
TGTAGCACTTGATTGTTTGAATTAATTAAGCAATTATAGTGACCAACAAGATATATGTCCCAGCTAGGTTGTAGACACCTGAGTCCTACAACCCTCCCTACCTCTACCTCGGGTGAGACTTCATATGCTTCACAGGTGTTGTTGAAAGGGTCAATAGTTAGGGTTTTTTTGGTGCATTGTTGAAGCGTTGAACCTTGGGTCTGCCCCTATGCCAACAAATGGTTCTATTGTTGAGACCTGAAACTGTGATTACTGGGAACTGAATAAAAGAGAAAGATTTTTGCATAGATCTGTTGTTGTAGTGTGAAGTATTCTACTTCACTTGTGAAGCTCCATGTTAAGAGAGAAGTCTGATCTGAAGAAAAAAGGTAAGATCTTAAAGCTTTGTGCTCTGATAAAGGTATGATAAGTGGAAATTTTTTCTTCGAAAGAATGAGTCTAGGTATGTTTGATATATTTTTTATTAGTCTGAAAACTAGGGCACAGTTAGAAGAAAGAATTGATCAGAATAAATTTGATAGAAATAGAGAAAGATATGTTATTCCTATGCATAGAAAGAACTTCTGGAATAATAAGTGGATGCAGGAACCAAGAAAGATTTTTTGCAGATTGCAGGGTCAGCACTATGATCCCAATGCACAGTACTAGAAAGGTTGGGGATCATTTAAAAGAAAGAGAGGATTGATATTGTGTTATAACTATAGAAGATTGGGACATCTTACTAAGGAACGCCCTGGTACAGGTCCTACTTGTCTTTGTTGTAAAGCTATTGGTCACAAAGTTGAGGATTTCCCTATAATGCTTGATAAAGTTGAAAGGATGAACATGGGACAAGAAAACTATGAAGGTCAAAATACCAAGGATATGTTAGAAAATCAGAAAGAATCAGAGACTATTTTATTACAGATGAAAGAAACACTGAATGATCACAGAGACATCAGTTTACCAGAAATTTTAAAAGAGAAACAATGCATAGAAATGAGAATAGGAGAATTCAACATAAAATGTGTCTTGGATGAGGAAACATGGGTGAATATCATTCCAAAAAGCATTTGGGAAATCTTGGGAAAGCCTGCTATGGCTCCTTCATTGGGAAGGATAGGATTTTTTAAAGGAAATATGATAACCCTGTGTGGAAGAATTACTAATGTACCTATGATTGCTCATGACACATCGACTGAAGAAGAATTTGAAGTCATTAATTTTGTAGATAACAACACCCCTTTTTCAATTTTGTTAGGAAATAATTGGATTGATAAGGACCAGACCAGAAGGAAAGCAAAGAAGAAATCTACAGAACAGAAAAAGAAAGAATTAAGGGACTTCATAGCTAGAAATATCGAGAGACTAATGCAAGAACAAGAGGATAAGTCGAAGTAAAATAGGGCCAGAGAATTATTTTTCGAAGTTGAAAGAACACAAGAAGGCTTAAAGAACCTGTCCATGCAGGAAAGAAGTGCATTCAACCTAAAAATAGTAAGAGAAGAGGTATTACCTTTGAACCCTTTGGAAGACCCTTACTAGTGTGAAGTTACTATGCTAAGGGAAGATAAGAATAAGAATGGAAAGAGGAATGTGGAGCCTCAAATCACAGGAAAGAAGGCCAAAAATATCAGTAAGAAGAAAGAAAAATTAGAAAAAATGCAGGAAGTTATAGAAAAGACTTCGTAGAAGGTAGGCTTGCAGAACTTGAACTTCATTGGAATAGTGGAACAACGCAAAATGGGACTTCGTAATGACGAAGCTATATGACCATTGGAGGTGTCCCGATCGTTAGAATTACACTCCAGAAGAGCTAGAAACACAGTTATTGTCGGAAAGATCGTCGTTGGACCATTGATACCATGCCATAGCAGATGGATTCAAATTGATTGACATGTTCATACCCATTGGAGGAATCTGTTACAACGTTTCCTATTTAATCTATCGGATGTTGTGTTGGGACCACTTTTTTCAAAATGAGATATTCAAGATAATAGAGAATTGATTGCATACTGCACTGTGTTGTCTAGACCTCATCGTTCGTTTGATTACCTTGTCTATCTGTCTACCTACCTAAACCCCTTGAGTACAAGTGTGAATGTTGGGCAAGCGTAGAACAGTAGAGAAGTCTGTGGAGGATATTCTTGTAGACCTCATGACTGATAAAGTCATGTCTGTAGGAATATAGGCATCGTCGACTGGTGAATTGCAAGAATCCCCTTCGACTCGACGACATTCTATTTGTGATGTTTAGAAATAAAGAAAACACTGCGATGATCTGGCTAACACGAAGAATATCATGTCGGTCTTTCCAGACTACATTCCACCTTTGACTGGCTCAGTAAACCACGATAGTGTCCCATGTGATTTCGAATACATGTTGATCACTGCGTACCTCCCAAAGGCGATACACGCATATGGACCTTAGTTGGGACTGATCCCAACTCTCAAGATCAGCGACTTCAACCTCGGAAGCCGAAATAACTATGCGCTGCTCACACCGCATAGGTACCTGATGAAGATGATTGGGAAGAAGCCCAAGATAGTTCCCCAGTCATGGATTAAGGAGCTCACGTGCTCCATGATCTTGAACGTGATGAAGATCCCCCACTTTGGCTAACATCAGGAGGTTAACGCTTGCATTAAACTCCTCCTGTCATGCTATCATGGAGGGTATTTTTGGCTAGACAGGCACATGACTGTGGATCCCACGTTGATCCACTTGATCATTGGATTAAGCATCTAGGGACTAGACCCTCACCAGTTCTACCCAGGAAAGACATCATATCGCTCCTTGGACCAGCTTATCAAGGAGGCCTATGGCGATGTAGAGAAGGGAAAGCAAGGCTACAAGGTAGTCTCCATCCAGGATGGCACATTGCAGCTAGATTTTCATCTTATCACTGGCAAGATCGTCTGAAATAACCGTCCAATACAGGTGGCAGGGTTCCTAGTTGACCTCGTAGGGAACTGTGTCGAAGGAATGCAAATGAAGTGGGTGAGTTACCTTGTCAATGAGTTGGAAAAGGACTGCTTCGAAGCACAAGACCAAGGGTACGAGTTTCATTTCAATTGGATTCTAATATTGATCGCAATTGTCGCCTAATGTCGTTACAGGGGTAGACCTAGGGTTCAACGCTACAATAGTGCACCAACAAAACCATAACTATCGGCCCTTTCGGCAACACCTGTGAAGAAGATGAAGTCTTACCTGAGGTAGAGGCAGGGGTGGTTGCAAGACTCAGGTGTATGAAACCTTAGCTAGGACACAGATCTATGATTATGATACTTTATAGAGCACTTAGCACAAACAGATGGATCAGATCTAGCAGAAGCAAGCACTAAGCACATTCATATAAGTCGGATCTAACATTCATAGAACAAAGCATAAGAAGATCTATCTATCTATATCAAATCACTTAACAAGAGAAGTTATAAACACATCAAAACAAGCACAAAGTGGAACAACACAGGAAGTTATAAACACATCAAAACAAGCACAAAGTGGAACAACACAGTGTTTGTGTGGTTCAACCCACCATGGGGCTATGTCCACCAACTCTTCTTCTTTATTGTATTCAGTCAATTTGTTACAAGCATAGAGCCTCAAAACTGTACTTCGCCTAGGACAGGAGATCTGTTCACCTCGCTAGATCCTCCTTCCTTGTGTTACAACACAAAGCACCCACAGCATGTTACAATACCTTACACCTAGCTCTGCAAGTCTCTCAATATGCACAAAGCATCTATAGACCACACTTGCACGTAACACTTAGTTATCTTGCATACACCACATATATGCACCACCACTTCTATATAGCCTAAGCATCTATTTATATATTAAAAAAAGGCCTAAACATGGGTAAAACCATGGGCCAACATTCCATTCCCATTACATATTCCCAAAAACCCAAAAAGGGGCCAAGATCCTGTGATCTCCGCTTCGTCTTGCGCTCCTCCTTCGACAGACTCTCGAAGTCCTAAAATAAGTCAAACTAACCAAGAATCTCCCAAAACTTGGTCAAGGGCTAACAAGCCCCCAACACCCAACCCTCACCTGTGACTCGTCCCGAGTCCCTCTAGTCTGATCCGTTCCACCTCGAACACCTCGAGCTTGGCTCGAGCTGCTTCGACCTGCTGTTGTGCTACGACCTCTTTCTCGATGAACTCTTGGACTACTGTGCCATTAACTGGCCCTTCTAGGCGTTGTTTTGCTGCATTAACAACCTTCTCTAGCTCTTCTCCTTAGCTCTTGACCTCTATTAACAACTGATAGGCCTTATCTTGCACAGTTTGGAGTCATTGAGTTACTTCCATAAATTTTCTCGGGATCGTATGGATCTGCTACTAGACGATGCATTTCTCTTGAGATCTCTTCGTTCTGTCTACAGCTGACAAGGCCTTCAGCTGTGCCTGTAGTGTGTCTCTGTGTCGCTTCACTTCCTTGAGTTGTGACTCTAGTGCCTACAATTCTGGATTCTCATTAAGGTTCTCATATGTTTGGGAACTACGATTACTCAGCTTCTTGCATTCCCCAGCAAGATCCTTCAGTCTCTCAACAACGCTCCTGGCGGTTGCTTCCCTTTGGTCTCTTACGTCCTGCAGGGTCTCGGGCGCAGTGCAAAGCTCTAAATATGCTATGCATTGTTGGAGCTATTGGATCACTTCTTCAAGTTGCACTACTTGTTGTGGAATTCTCTCTTATCTTGCACAGGTTGGAGCCATTGAGTTACTTCCATAACTTTGCTTTGAATCATATGGGTCTGCTACTGGATGGTGCACTGCTCTTGAGACCACTTCATTCTTTCTACAACTGACAGGGCCTTCAGTTGCGCCTGTAGTATCTATGCATGCTTCTTTGCTTCCTGGAGCTGTGACTCCAGTGCCTGTAATTCCAGATTCTTAGCGAGCTTCTCATATGTTTGGGCACCATGGTTACTCAGCTGCTTGCACTTCCCGACAAGAGCCTTCAGTCTCTCAACTGCGCTCTTGGCGGTTTCTTCCCTTTGGTCTCTTACATATTGAGGGGTCTCGGGTACTACGCGTAGCTCCAAATCTGCTATGAGTTGTTGGAGCTGCTGGATCACTTCTTCAAGTTGTGCCACCTGTTATGGAACTCGCTCTTTGGTATTTACTTCTACAACTGTTACAGAGAGAAGTGCTCTGTTGACCATTTCCTTTACTTCGAGTTGCTCTGCGAGCAACTGTTCCTTGTTTTGCTGTAGTTGGGATTTTTCTTCATCCCACTTCGCTTGGAGAGCAAGCTTTTCCCATTCTGTAGTATTGCATTGCTCTAGAAGGACTCCTTGTACTTGTGCCAAAGCCTTGGTGGCTTGTGATATTTATTCTTACACTCGTCGAAGGTGAGCTTCGATTGTATAAGCTATTCGGTGGAGTTGAGCTGACTCATCTCCTAGTTCTGGTGTTCCTAATGGCAGAGTCACAGTGGAGACTGCGGAGATGGACTGTAGTGCTTGTTGTACTCCTTGGAGCTCAATATTGATTCTATTGTACATCACTTCCTTCTTAGCCTCTTGTTTCTCTGCTATCAACAACGAAGCATCATTCAGGGCCGCAATAATGAAATTGAAGTCATATGAGGTGAGGATAGTCTACATTTTGGTCATAGAAGCTTTCGACTTCTTCCGAGAAGAAGGCTTTAGGAGGGAAACCTTGATTTTCTTCGAGGGGTCCTCCTCATCTCTAGGCAGTGTGGCCTCGCCTTTCTTCTATTCAACTTCTGTACCATCTATCTCTCCGCCATCACCTCCTTGCTCTGGTGAGATGGAAGTATTCTTCATGGATGCACTGTCTAAATCCTGGACCTCTTCAGTCTTATTTATCTCTCTAGGTCCAAGTGTATCCAACACAGTTTCTAGACCATCTATATCGGATATCTCCACAGGGTCTGCTGGAATGAGGAGGTTTGTCGACCAGTCCTTGGTGATCTCCTCCAAGTCCTCCTCCATTAGCTTTTAGTAGGACTGAATTTGTTGCTTGTTCTCTTCAGTGTGCACTATGATATAAATGAAATGGCAGTCTGCGCTGAATTTCATCAAAGGCCGAAACCTGTGTAAAGTATTTGGAATTATGTGACGCGCAGACTGTATGGCCACCTTCAACTATTTGTAGTATGCGTGGAACATGAAATTTGATTTCCATTTATTATTCATGTCACTGGAGTACCACAATGTACTAAACTTCATGGCCAAATGTTCAAAGGGATCGATGTCCGAGAATGTCGCACCTTCTAGCATATCCCATGCAATGAAAGTGATCAGGATCAATAGCTAGTTGAAGTGAAATTCATACCCTTGATCCTGGGCTTCTCTACAGTCAAGTTCTAATTGGTTCACCAGGTACTTCACCCAATTCATTTGTAGGCCCTCCGCGCACTTCCTTGTGAGGTCGACTACAAAAATAGTCACTTGGGTGGGTCAGTTCTTTCGTACTAACTTTCTTGCGATCAATTGACAAGAAAGGTGCACTGCGATGCTCTAGATAGAATCTACCTTGTAGCCTCGCGTGCCCTTCTCTACATTGTCATAGGTGTCCTTGATCCTTTGAGCTAGAGCGCGATCCATGGTTTTTATGGGATAGAAATCCTGTGGGTCAAGGCCTTGCATACTAAGCCCGGCGATCCGATTGATCAACATTAGATCCACTATTATGCGACGATTTAACCATAGATATCCTCCATGGTAACAAGACAACAATAATTTTACACATGCATTCACCTCTTGGTGTCGTCTGAAGTGCGGAATCTTCATTACGTTGAGAGGGCTGGACTGCGCGAGGTTATGGGTCCATGACTGAGGGACGATCTTCGAATTGTTTCCCTTTGTTCTAGTTAGGTACTTATGTGAGGTGAGCATGTTGTAAAATTTTCAGTCTCTGAGGTTGAAATCACTAAACTTCAATGCTACAATATTATCTTGGTCTGCGCAAATTGTGCGTATCCCCTTCGGGAGGTACGCAGTGACCAAGGCATACTCAAAATATATAGGTATGCTGCCATGGTTTACAACACCACTCAAAGTTTGTATATAGGTAGGTAATATGCTCGGAATCAACTTAGAATTCACGAGATCATCCTTGTGCTTAGTTCGCTTCTCATCTGATGGATGGGATAGTCTGACTCGAGCAGTTGACAGAGAGGTTGGCATCCATCTCATGGATGATGCTTGTACACCTATGGATAATCCTCTCTCCGACATGAATATTTCAATCATCAAGTCAAGGAGTACTTTTGTCATTGATTCTTCGACTCTGTTGAGTTCCTTCGACATATGTACTCAAGATTAATTAGATTGGGGTAAAATTAACTTAGACACTACACTAGAATAAGCAACAAGAGCTCAATGATCACTTTATACAATTCACTTAGTTTGCAGGATCAAAATCCTGGTTAGAAAAAGTGTTCTCAGTGTGTGGCGCAATGGGATAAATAGGTAACTCGAAAATGGGTCTCTTGCAACGGGTATGAAGCCTTCATTAACTCTGTTCATTCCATTATGGCGTGGTCCAATGGTCTGGTGATGAACCATAATTTCCTTTCTTACCATTTGGAGCATTGATCGAATGGTTATAATGTCCCCAACGACTATATTGCTTCGCCATGGTGAAGTGCCATGTGTCGTTATTCTGATATCCTGACGAAGCTCCAATTTTGCAAATTTCCCTCCTGCGAAGTTCCCTCTGGAACTTTTTGTAAATTTTCAATCTTATCCCTCTTCTTACTTAGCTTTCTATCCTTCTTTCTAGTGAGCTTCATCTCAGTATGTCTTCTTCCATTCTGATTCTTATCTTCGTTTGACATAGTCACTGCACGTTGTTGATATTCTTTCATAGGACTTAGGAGTAATAACTCGTCTTCATCTGGGATATGTACTTCAGTCTCCTGTGGGTCTTCTAATGTTCTTACATCTTTGACATCTGGGTCTCTAGTGTTAAATAGCTTTGATGTGTTCCCCTGTTCTTCAATCATGTGTGTGATCCTTTTCGTCATGAAATCTTTTAACTCTTGCTTCTTCTACTCTAAGACTTTTACTTCTTCCTTTCGCCTGACTCGATCTCTGTCAATCCAAGGTTTTCCTATTAACACGGTAAATGGGGTGTTGTCCTCAATAAATTTAATAATATAAAAATCTTCTTCTGTCAAATTTCCATTTGCACTCATAGGTATCTGAGCGAGCCTTCCACATAAGTTTATCTTCTTTCCTCTGAATAACCATATTCCTCCTAATGAAGGAATCATAGCAGGCCTCCCTATAGCTTCCCACGTTCTCTCTGTCATGATATTCACCCATGTCTCTTCATCCAGAACACAGTCAATGTTGAAGTCTCGTATTCTTGCTTCAATGCATTCTTTTTCTTTGAATATCTATGATCAACTGATATGTCAGTGGTCATTCAAGGTTTCTTTCATATATAACAATAATTTCTCTGATTCTTTCTGGGATTCTGCTATTTCTGGATCTTCCTTAGGGTTTTATTGGTTCAAATTCATTCTTTCAATCTTAGCAATCATTCTAGGTCAATCCAACACTTCGTGGTCCATAGCTTTGCAAAAAAGACAACTAGGTCCTCTTCCAAGGAATTCCTTAGCAAGATGTCCAAGTCTTCTACAACTGTAACAGAGGGTTAATCTTCTCTTTCTTTTAAATGATCCCCAACTTCTCCTAGAGGGTTAATCTTCTCTTTCTTTTAAATGATCCCCAACTTCTCCTGTACTGTGCGCTAGGATCATAGGATATAACCTGCAACAAATTCTTTCTAGGATCTTCCATCCATTTGTTAGTCCAAATATTCTTTCTATGCATAGGTATAACATATCTTTCACTATTCTTATAAGATCTACTCATATGAAGCCCTCTTTCATCTATTAGTCCCTAGTTTTCAAGATAGGACAGAACCTATCAAACATACCTAGATCCATACTTTAGAAACAAAAAATTTCCACTTATCTTACTTTTACAGAGCACAAAGCTTTCAAATCTAAAACTTTTCACTATTCTTACCTTTATCAGAGAACAGAGCTTGTAGATCTTACCTCTTTTAATCAGAAATTCTCACTTTCACCTTTCTTAGAGCACAAAGCTTTCAGATATTGCTTCTCTACTTCAAATCCGACTTCTTTTCTTCATATCACGCTTCTTTCTTTTAGCATAGATATTTATAAATCAAGTAGAATATTGTGCACTAGAGTGACAGATCTATGCACAGAGATTTCACAACTTCAAGACAAATATTTTCACAAAGATTCTTCTTTCTCAGTTCCCAGTAATCACAACTTCAGTCCCATAAAAAGAACCATTTATGGCACAGGGGCAGACCCAGGCTTCAACGCTACAACAACGCACCAACAAAACCCTAACTACCGGCCCTTTCGGCAACACATACGAAGAAGATGAAGTCTCACCCGAGGTAGAGTCAGGGGTGGTTGCAAGACTCAGGTGTCTGCAACCTTAGCTGGGACACATATCTTTGATTATGATACTTTATAGAGCACTTAGCACAAATGGATGGATCAGATCTAGCAGAAGCAAGCACTAAGCACATTCATAGAAGTCAGATCTAACATTCATAGCACATAGCATAAGCAAATATATATATATATATATATATCAAATCACTTAGCAAGAGAAGTTATAAACACATCAAGACAAGCACAAATAGGAACAACACAGTGATTACGTGGTTCACCCCCACCCTGGGGCTATGTCCACCAACTCTTATTCTTTATTGTCTTCAGTCAATTGGTTACAAGCATAGAGCCTCAAAACCCTACTTTGCCTAGGAAATGATATCTGCACACCTTGATAGATCCTCCTTCCTTGCATTACAACACAAATCACTCACAGCCTGCTACAATACCTTGCACCTAGCTCTACAAGTCTCTCAGTATGCACAAAACATCTACACACCACACTTGCACGTAGCACTTAGCTATCTTACATACACCACATAGATGCACCACCACTTCTATCTAGCCTAAGCATCTATTTATATATTACAAAATAGGCCT
>CBVK0100827704.1:0-11819 GCA_900067695.1 Picea abies
TACAAGGTTGTACGTTTACCGTTTTCTCTACCACCACAAGGTACTTACTTGGAGGTAATGATGGAATTTAAGAGGTTAAAAGTTAATGAAATGTATGTATATTATTGTTTAGATGGTTTCCGTTTGAGTAGGTTTAATGGTTAAGAATATTGTGTTTTTTTTCTTGGCGTTCACATGTCCAAATTTAAATCTAGAGGGGGTGGGGTATGCATACCTTTATAGGCTTTAGCAATCAAATTGTTGCACAAAGGGGGTACCTTGTCCCACAAACAAAGGGGTCTATACACAAATTTGTTGTCTGGCTTGGTCATGACCTTAAAATTAGATTATCATTATTATAAAAATTACATTTGATATATTGCAATGTCAAAGTTTTTCAATGCTTAAATAAAAAGAGTTAAAGGAGTTTTCATTAAATAGTTTATAACTAACAATACTTGTTAAGGTTTTGTAAATGGTGTAATAAGTTAAGTGGACTTGATTGTGGAAAATTTCATGGTTAAGTGTGTTTTAGCTAAAGGAGTTTTAGGATAGGTGACCTTCTCAAAAAGTCTTGGTTATCGGTTGCAAGCCTCAGAGGTAATGATTAAGACTAAGCGATTCATTTTGCTAGTTTCAAACTCATTTCTTTACCCCTATAAGCATCACTTAATACAATAAATGTTAAGTTGAATCTTCAAAATCATAAAAAATTGGTTAATTATAATTAATGCTCATACATATGGATCGTGGATTAATAATTTACTATATACAATTAATCTCAAAAAATATAACTCGTATTTGTATAATTCACTCATTTTCTTTAAAATAAATTGTAATTGACAAGAATGTTGATAATCTCCATATATAGACTCAAAACTTACTATGAATTTGTTAAATGGAAATTCTCTTATGCAAATTATGGCCATGAATCAAATTATAAAATTGATATCTTTTGAAAATACGACCAAGGTAGTCGTTATCAAAGGAGAGAGTGCATCTAAAGGCTACAAGATAAGATCTAAGGAGAAATAGAGGGTGGCTTGACTAATTCTCCTCCCTTTTCTTTCCTTTAAAGATCTAGTTATTGTATATTTGTGGCTCATGATGGTGATATGCTATTTCATGTTGTTTTAAGGTGTATTGGTGTTGTATATTTTTCGTTTTCATTATTTTGAAATCATGTTTTTTAAATATGTATGAACTTGTCATAATTAATAATAGGCTTAGTTTTAATGTTATGGATGGTATTATTTTGGGCTATTTTAGTTGGACTTAATATAGGTTCATAGAGCTAGTATGACCATATATTTCAACATAATTATTAAATGTGATATAAAATTTACATTTTTTGAATTAATATATTACATTTTTTTTGGATAATAATAATAATATAATTTATTCTTGTAAATTGGGTTTAGTTTGGGTGATTAAGAAAAGAAGTAATTCGTTCTTGTCAATTGGGTTTAGTTTGGGTGATTAAGAGGAGAAGTAATTCACTTTTGTTAATTAGGTCTATCTTGGGTAGATAAGAAGAGAAGGTGTTATGTTTGCCTTGTGACATGTTTGCCTCTTAAAGGGTGATTGGTATTGACGAGGTACCAATAATCTCACTCATGCTTAGACAAAAGTTAGTTCAATTGTTGTTTATGTGAATGTTGTTGGGCATTTGGATAGTTATGCATTTGTTTAATTCCATGTCAATAGGTACCCAACACTATAATTTATGGGTTTATATTTTTAATGTATACAAGTAATAAATCAAAAAAAAAAAATTATCATAAAAATGAAATGAGCATATTGCAAAGTATATTTTAGGGGCGAAAATTTGGCTTTTGTTTTGGTTATTTTCTAAATATATATATTCGTCAATTGGTTAAAAAATGTCTATATTTTGCATATATGATTAAATTGATAATATTAGTCAAAATTTACAAGTTGAGTGGGTCTACTGGTTAAGAACATGTGTTTCCTCCTATAAGATCACAGGTTCAATTTCATAGTGGGATAGGGTATGTACATCTCCATAGACTTTAGCAATCAAATCAGTGCCTGGAGTAGGTCCCTTGTCCCACAAACAAGGAGGTCTCATACACCAATTTGATGTGTAACTTAGTTGTGACCTTAAAATTAGATTTTTATTATTATAAAAAAATTATAAATTATATATTTTTATTAAATATTTTCCTACATATTAGATATGTAGAATTTTTCAAATCAAAATAGTCATCTAAAATACTTTATATAAGTCTAATATTTAAATCTTTAACTATACTCTATATAAAAAATGATAAATTAAATAAATTTATATATTTTATAATACTCTTTTATATAAAATAAATAAATTATTAATTATTATTTTAATCAACTTATATTAAAAATTTGTTTATACTATTTGATGAACTTTATAAAATAAATAAATTATTAATTATTATTTTAATCAACTTATATTAAAAATTTGTTTATACTATTTGATGAACTTTAAAAAAAATGTTGATATCATTTTAATCAATTTGTATTTAAAAAATATTAATGCATTTGATGAACTTGCATTTAAAAAATGTTGATATCATTTTAATCAATTTGTATTTAAAAAATATTGATGTGATAAAATAAAAAAAAGACAAAACAATAATGAGAAGAGAGTTGCATAATGTTATCTTATATTTTTCACATGTTCTTTCACATGTAAACATTCTTTATTAGTTGAGTTGTTGCATATAAAAAATTAATCTAATTAATTTTAGTATTTTGTTTAAATTTTGATTCTCGTTGTAATATGTTTAAACTTGATCATAACTTTTGTGTTTTTTTCTCCCAAATTCTTTTGTTTCAAAATAAATTGGTTTCATTATAATTAAGAGAGGAAAATCTTCACTCTCAACTTTGTTATCAATGGGTAATTATCTTCTAAAAGGATTTTCCATGTTTTAATTATTTAATGATTAATGTTCTATTTTTAAAATGTATATTTTATGTCCATAAATGTAATAAAACATGGGAAATTGTAACATGGAAGGGGAAGAAGAGTAGTAGATAATTCAATGGATCTCTTGGAAGGATTAGGGTCAAATTACATGTTTTCAACCTTTGACATATCTATTTAAGAAATTTTTTTGAGTAAGACTTTTTTTTCGTTTCATTTGTTATCTTTAGACTGAGAAACTGACTTACAACTAAGAAGAAATCTCATATCCAATGTATGTTAGAATCCAAAGGCCTCTTCAATGTGGAAGGGAAAGGAAATTACAAAGCCCAAACTTTCCAAAACGAAAAAAAAAAAGAAGAAAAAGGAAGTACATCCACTGATCCATATCCTAAAAGTTCCTTTTTGGCTTTAGAGATCAATTGGGCAGATGTGATAGGTGGAAAGGAACGTGATCAATGGACTTCACTACCTATAGAAGGCACTAATCCTTAGTCCTCTCCTCTAAGGTGGAGTCAACAAGCAAGTAGAGATACAAGCCAAAGCAACAAATAAAGAAGTTGAAGCACTGGAAAAAGAAGTTGAGAAAAAGGCCAAGATTGATGTTGAAGCTAAGAAGAGAAGAGAGGCTAAGGTTATGGAGGGAAAAGAAGCTAAGCTAAAGAGGAAAAGAGAAGTTGACGAGAAAGATAATTTAGATGTTGAAGCAAAAATACTAGGAAAAGAAGAAGAGTTCGAGAAAGAAATTGAAGTTGAAGCATAAATACAAAGAAAAGAAGAAGAGGAATTAAAGGAAAAAATCTTAGGTTGATGTTGAAGCTAAAAGGAAGAGAAAACAAGAAGATGAGAAACTAGATCAAGAAGAATAGAAAAAAGGCAATTCTAAAACAATGGGTCAACAACCAATGGAGGAGTTGTATACTCCTCAAATATTTGCTAATATTTCTGCTCCAAGGATGGTTTACTACATGTGCAGGAAATTTCCTTACGTCTATTAATGAAGTGGCCAACTTGGAGATATTCACCTTTGACAAGAAAAGAAAAAGAGTTGAGACAAACTCACAAAGAAAAGAAAATTAATGTTGATTAAGAATTGGTACTCACCATTGAGTATGTGGTAATAGATATTAGCAAATCAAGCCTCAAATTGATTGCTTCTACATAACTTGCACTAGTTCGAGCCACTATTAATTAAGCAATTGATATAAAAAGAAAAATGAAAGAGTAATAGGACAAAATTGCATTGGTAGAAAATCAAGTGGACTATTACAAGTCCAATCAATATGATGATTCAACATGCATTAATTATGTCTTTAGGATTATGAAAGAATTAAATGGTGTTCAAAGAGAATTTTATGGAAGAGTTCAACACTTACAAACACAAAGACATGATCTTTCAAATATTCAAAACCACATTCAAGTCTGGAAAATTTCACATGGATAGGCAACACTCCAATTTGATAGTATGAGAAGTTGGAAAACTTATCTTGATGAAATTCCTCTAGAGATTCCCTCATTTAGTGAAATAGATTTGCTAGATATTGAATACAACCTCAAATACTAAAACAATTTAGTTAAGAATGTTCTAAAGTGAGTTCAGCATTGTAGCACACCGAACCCCTAAGTATATCCTTTTAAGAGATGGGGCATTAAATTTTGTTTTTTCTATACTATTTCAAATCTTCTCTTTAACAACTCTATCATCTTCTGCTCATCGAGAGCTTTCCAATGACTATGATTTTGCTCCAAATGGAGTTCTAGAATGAAGGTTGTGACCCTCCAAAGTTCTCGGGTTTACATAGGCATCAACTCTCTCACTGCCATGTGGCATCCACATGACACCTCCTCCCTCATGTCATTTGATGTGGCGACAACCTAGCCCGACGTGGCACTAACCTATCCTGCCACGGTGGAATTTTAGTCCACGCAGACCTACCTTCATCATCATTCGGACCTTCTCCCGGTGCACTCATTACTTGCCTTTGATGGATATGGTATCGAAGAATATTCCCTTTCGATACCATTTGTTCAATGTTCGAAAGGTTCAAGCGGTTTCATTGCTTCAAATGCAAGGTATCGAGGAATATTCCATCTCCTCAATGGATGGGGTAGATGCACTCATTGTTTCCCGATCAACGGTTGGGATTTGTTTGGGGCATATGGTTCACTTGTCTGACTGGACCACACTCAACTTGTCAACTAGTTAATGATCAACTTTTGTTGTCTTAAGGGCACCCTAGTTGCCTTGTTGGCAAGCCACATCATCCATGACATTAACACTTAGTTTTTTTTACTTAGGTGGGATTCATGGCGGATCGATGACTACCATGCCATTTCCCTACTCATAGATCTACGATCGAGATTTTCCCTCCATCGGAGTCACACTTCAACACTTTGGAGGAGTACTCTGAAATGGTCAACTCTAAACTAGCTAGACCCGCACTCAATCCAGCTGACCAATTGAACACTAATACATGTCTTCGTAATGACACTCCCCTTCAGCACTAGATTTCTCTTCCCTCTTGGTATGCTAAGTGGGACCTGCATTGATCAACGACTGAGGATTAAACTCACCCACTTCCAGATCTATGGCCCACACATGCTCAACCTCGAGGCCGCTCGTTCGGGGTTATTCTCATGACACCTAGGATTTCCTCCCAAAATCTCCACTCTGAACGGTTTGTTTAAAAGTCTCTCATTCAGAACCTTTTTCCCAACACCCTAGGGTTCTCTCCTACGCTTTCACTCTGAACAACCCACCAATCAATGGTCTCGTTCTCTTCAGATCAACATATATCATTCTCTACTGACTAACACATGGTTTTAAGGAGTTATATCGATCTGTTTAAAGGACTTAGCCATTTTTTGAGTTCTGTAGAACTTCAACATTGACTTTCAAGGGTTCAAAACCACTCCATGGCCATAACAAATTACTAAAACTTAAGGAGAAAGACCATGCATGGTTTTATAGCTTCTCCACACAGAAATATAAAATGCTCAAGTAAGAAGTAGTTCACACTCGGTCATTTTCACGAATTAACAAAGTAATAATGAACATCAAAACGTAACTCATCTCGCATGCATTCAAAATCATAGATCATAAACACTGAGTTTTTTTTCTTAGATTCATGCATTTACACATGCACACAATCATTTCATTCATGGTCAGTTTTAGTACAGAAAAACACTTATCTCGTAAGGAGATAATCCAATCCAACTGACTGAGAGAGGACGCCTTTCCTCCCAACCTTTGGCCTTGTTGTAGAGTCACTTCCTACAACATGCCACCCCTGTGCCAAGCCATGATGCCACCAAGGAAATTGACTCAATAGGGCTTTGAGTCTGCGATGATCCAGGAAGGTTACTCTCCTTCCTCCCCTAACACAGCAGAAGTTGCCACCTCCCACTAAGCTTCGGATATCTGCAGGTTTATTAGGTGGTTTCTCAATTGGATTTCATCTGCACAGGGGAGTCCCTTCTTTGCTCAACAATCACTCAGCAACCTCCCCTTACCAGTGTCGGTTTCTATCCAGTAAGCACCAAGCTACAACCCACTATTGCTCCAGTCCATGAATTTGGGTCTTCTCTGTTAAGGGTGATCATCAACAACTCCGACAAGCTTCCTATTTTTTCCAAAAATATATTCTTTTCTTTCTTAGTCAACACATCCATGCTTATATGCTCTATTGCTCGTCCCTGAGCTTTTTTCCTGATCTGTCTTATGTTGTGAGGCCTCTCCTTTGTCTGAACACCCCCCTGTGTGTGTTCCCTCCTTGTTATTCTCTAATCGCTCTCCCTCTCGTTTCCTCCTCTGGTCTTCTTATCCATCCCCTAGGGATATTTGTAGCTTCCAGCAAACGTAACCTATAGTCTGCCATTCACAATATGAAGGGGAGGTTCTGTGGTACATTCCCCATTGGTTGTTCAATCGACCATTCTCTCTCAGTATGGACCAACTGTCATAGTCATTAAATTCTCAACCACCTCTGCGACCTTCTCTTAATTGTCATGTGATCTCCTCATTAGTATGGTATGATGGTAGATGAAGTTATTATGTTTGCAAGCATAGATTAGCTTGTTGTGCAAGCTTCCTAATTTCTTTATCGATGCATCTCAGCTCCACTTCACTCAACCATTCCATCAGTCCCTCTTCCTCATCAATTTCATCTAGTGTATCATGGCTAGTACTTATCAAGGTTGTTCCCTCTTGGTCAACAGTTTGGTGTTCATATTAAATCAAAACACAATTACATGCCTCATAATGTTAACATATGAAGTTTGTGCATAATTACAGTCTTGGGAGAAAATAGGGTGTTACATTCCCTTCCCCCTTAAATAAAAAATGTCCTCGGTGTTTAAAACACCATGTACATACAATTATACACTAAACAAAAATGGGTATGCCAGTCTCATGGCATCTTCCAGCTCCCATGTAGGTTCTTTTGCTCCAAACTTCTTCCTTTACACTTTGACCTGCATGATGGCTCGGTTCCAGAGCATTGTTTCTTTCCCGTCCGGTATGCACTGAGGTTTTGGCTGTAATTCTCCCTATGGTTCCAATTATATTATAGTCTAATCAATAACATGATTACAATCATGCACATATTTCTTTAACAAAGACATATGGAATACATTATGTGCTATAACAGTAGGTGGTAAAGCAAGTTTGTATGCTATTGGTCCTATTCTCTCTAGGATTTCAAATGGTCCACAATATCGAGGAGCCAACTTAGCACTCATCCCCATTTTCAAGGAGTTTCTCTTGGGTTTCACCCGAAGATACATGCAGTCTCCGACTTTGAACTCTCTAGGGGTTCTCTTAGTATCAACATAGCTTTTCTATCTATCCCAAACAATTTTCAAGTTTTGCCTTCTCTTTACTATAGCTTGTTCCATCTCCTTCAACAATTCAAGTCCAAGTGTAATTTTTTCCAGTGGACTGTCCCAATTAGTCAGAACTATGCACTTCTTGCCATACAGAGCCTCGAACGGGCTCATCCTCAATGATTCTTGATAACCATTGTTGTATGTGAATTCTACCAAAGGTAGATATTCTTCCCACTTCTTGGGTTGATGCATCACATGCATTCATAATGTATCTTCTAACACTATGTTCACCCTTTCGGTTTGAGGATGGTAGGTCGTGCTAAACGCCAACTATGTTTCTAAACTTGCAAATAAGCTTCTCCACAAATTTGAGGTGAACTTAGCATCTATGTATGAAATTATGGTTTTAGGCAATCCATGCAACCTGAATATCTCTTTCATAAAAACATTTGCAACGTCTATGGCTTTAAAAGTAGACTTTTTTGGAATAAAATGAGCTTCCTTGCTCAACGTATCCACTACAACCATGATTGCATCATGTTGTTTAATTTTTTTGGTAAACATGCGATAAAATCCATAGAAATTACTTCCCATTTCCATTACGGTATATGTATATTCTGCAATAGTCCATCAGGGTGTCGATGCTCAACTTTCACCTGTTGGCACTCCAAACATTTCACAATATAATGACCAATGTCTTGCTTCATCCCAGGCCAATAATACAATTGCCTAACTATTGTCACCATTTTCTGGTAACCAGGGTGACCTACATATGGCCTCCTATGGAACTCATCTATAATCAAGCACCTCAAATATGTTGAATTAGGCATGCACAACCTATTATTGTACAACAACAAATTATCATCCCTTAACCGGTATCCTTTGTACCTCTTTTCCTTAGGTTCTTACTGCATCTTTTCCTTCACTTGTTTGAAGAGCTCGTCTTCCAGCAAGAGGGTCATAATCCTCTGTTAGATGTCAGACTCTACTACACTTGTTTTTGCTAAGTGTATTCTCTGAACTCTTCTACTGAGTGTGTCAACTACTTTGTTCTCTTTTCCTTTTATAGGTTTGATTTCGAAGTCAAACTCATTGAGTAGTGCCATCCACCTGGCATGTCTAACATTCAACCTTTGTTGGTCAAATAAATACTCCAGACCACAATGGTCAATCATGAGGATCAATCTCATCCCAAGTAGGTAATGTCTCCACATTTTGAACTTATGTACAATTGTTGCAAGTTCTAGGTCATGGGTAGCATACTTTTGCTCATGTTCATTTAGCTTTTGTGATTCATAACAAACCACTTGTCCTTCTTGCATGAGAACTCCATCAAGTCCCTATTTGCAAGCATACGTGCAAACTAGGAAGTCCTTTTCTGGGTCTGTGATCCTTAAAATAGGGGCGTTGGTCAACAACTACTTCAGTTGTTGGAAGTTATATTCACACTCTAGTGACCACACAAACCTCTTTCCCTTCCTTTGTAATGAAGTAATAGGATTTCTGATCTTGGAGAATCCCTTGATGAACCTCTAGTAAAATCCATTCAATCCCATGAAGGGTCTCACTTCTGTCTCATTTCTAGGGGAAAACCAATCTGTGATTTCCTTTATCTTTGCAGGGTCTACTGTGACTCCTTCAGCTGAGATTACATGGCCTAGATACTAGATTTCCTTTTTAAAGAATTTGCACTTGTTGAATTTGGCATACAATTGATTTTCTCTAAACACTTGCAACACCATTTTGAGATGTTCTTCATGCTCCTCTCAGTTCTTGGAATACACCAAAATTTCATCCACAAACACTAAGACAAACTTGTCTAAATACTTGTTGAGAAAACTATTCATGAAACACATGAATGTAGTTGGTGCATTTGTAAGTCCAAATGGCACCACGACAAACTCATAGTGTGCATACCTTGTCCTAAAGGTTGTCTTGTGGATGTCCTCGTCGTTAATCTTGACTTGATGATATCCCGACCTCATATCTATTTTTGAGAAAACTGTAGCCCCTCTAAGTTGATCAAAGAGATCGTCTATTATAGGCAAAGGGTATTTGTTCTTAATGGTCATCTTATTCAGCGCTTATAGTCTATGCATAGTCTTAAGGTACCATCTTTCTTCTTTACAAACAGGGATGGTGCTCCCCATGGGGACACACTTGGCTTGATTTAACCCTTTTCCATCATTTCTTTCGACTGCATCTCCAGTTCCACCAACTCGTGCATACTCATCCTGTAAGGCATTCTCGATGTTGGTATTGCTTCAGTCACGAGATCGATTGAGAAGTCAAGGTCTCTTTTCGGAGGTAATCCAAGCACTTCCTCAGGAAACACATCTTTAAATTCCCATAGCACCAGGTGATCTTTAACCTTCAACTCTCTGCATTCTATCAAGTTTAGTACTTGTATAGCATACTTTTGTGATTCATAACAAACCACTTGTCCTTCTTGCATGAGAACTCCATCAAGTCCCTATTTGCAAGCATACGTGCAAACTAGGAAGTCCTTTTCTGGGTCTGTGATCCTTAAAATAGGGGCGTTGGTCAACAACTACTTCAGTTGTTGGAAGTTATATTCACACTCTAGTGACCACACAAACCTCTTTCCCTTCCTTTGTAATGAAGTAATAGGATTTCTGATCTTGGAGAATCCCTTGATGAACCTCTAGTAAAATCCATTCAATCCCATGAAGGGTCTCACTTCTGTCTCATTTCTAGGGGAAAACCAATCTGTGATTTCCTTTATCTTTGCAGGGTCTACTGTGACTCCTTCAGCTGAGATTACATGGCCTAGATACTAGATTTCCTTTTTAAAGAATTTGCACTTGTTGAATTTGGCATACAATTGATTTTCTCTAAACACTTGCAACACCATTTTGAGATGTTCTTCATGCTCCTCTCAGTTCTTGGAATACACCAAAATTTCATCCACAAACACTAAGACAAACTTGTCTAAATACTTGTTGAGAAAACTATTCATGAAACACATGAATGTAGTTGGTGCATTTGTAAGTCCAAATGGCACCACGACAAACTCATAGTGTGCATACCTTGTCCTAAAGGTTGTCTTGTGGATGTCCTCGTCGTTAATCTTGACTTGATGATATCCCGACCTCATATCTATTTTTGAGAAAACTGTAGCCCCTCTAAGTTGATCAAAGAGATCGTCTATTATAGGCAAAGGGTATTTGTTCTTAATGGTCATCTTATTCAGCGCTTATAGTCTATGCATAGTCTTAAGGTACCATCTTTCTTCTTTACAAACAGGGATGGTGCTCCCCATGGGGACACACTTGGCTTGATTTAACCCTTTTCCATCATTTCTTTCGACTGCATCTCCAGTTCCACCAACTCGTGCATACTCATCCTGTAAGGCATTCTCGATGTTGGTATTGCTTCAGTCACGAGATCGATTGAGAAGTCAAGGTCTCTTTTCGGAGGTAATCCAAGCACTTCCTCAGGAAACACATCTTTAAATTCCCATAGCACCAGGTGATCTTTAACCTTCAACTCTCTGCATTCTATCAAGTTTAGTACTTGTATAGCATACAAGGGACACCCTTTTCTATGAAACTTCTTGAGTTGTAACACGAATATTTGTCTCACGGAGACTGGCTTTCAAATGCCTTGCAAAATTCTGGTATTGCCTTTTTTGTCTTCACATTCTATAATTTTCTCATAACAATTTAATTTTTCCTTATGGGAGGCTAACCAATCCATTCCCAAGAATACGTCATATGAACCAAGGGGTAGTATATTCAGAACCACTTTGGGTCTGAAATCCCTCCATCCTATTTGGATAGGCTTCAACTACCTCTGCGACTTTCCTCTTTAATCCAGTGGCTAACTAAACTAACCACGCCTTGGTGTGCTTCTTTCTCTATAATGAACATGCCTCAACCACTCAAGGTGAAACATAACTAAGAGTAGATCATGGGTCAATTAAAATAGAAATCGTTCGTTCAGTAATAATACCTTCCAATTCGAGCCTCAAAGGGCAATCCAGGCCAAGCAGGAGGAGGAGGATTAATTGTAAAACCAAACGCAGAAGTCATGGTACGATATGCCATCTGTCTCTTATACACAT
>CBVK0100827777.1:0-11299 GCA_900067695.1 Picea abies
TCAAAGGTCCTTTTGTATGTTCCATCGGGGATGTCTAAATTTGACTTTGGTCCGGAATTTCTGCATGAAATTTTGTAAAAGGAATGACTCTTTGGTGATTTGGAATGAAATAAAGGATTGCTTTATGTCTCATCTATATTTATTATCATCTTGGTGTCTTTACTTATGTCTCTACATTTATTTCAACAACTATTTTATTCAAAAAATCATATTTAAATGAATTTTCCAACAAGCTTCTAATTGTACAAAAGACTAGCCTAATCACTTGTAATCAATACTTGTGAGTTAGGATTTAATTTTTTATGGCTATAAACATAGGGTTAAATTCCCATCTATTTTTCTTTAGCCAAGTTGAATCTGAAAATGCTTGAATAAGATCATTTCATATATTTTCCTCAACACCACCCAAGGCTTCCTCTATCACACCCTTGACATGAGGTCATTTCCCTTTGTGGGAATTAGGAATGGGAGTATTTACACACTTCAAGGCTAGCATAGTGCCAAATATTAACTATTTTAGATGTGATAAGGGCCGGGGAAAAATTGTAAAACAAACTATAAGGAGACTTTTTGGTGCTCCCACACTTGTTTTCACCATAGAGACACCCATAGTCGAAAACATTCATGGATATCCCCTTGTCATAGCTTCAACGGGGGTGGGATTCATCCAAGCCTTTGAACAAAATCTCAAAGATATGGTCAAAGAACTTGAGGACTATAAGGACAAAGTCAATATCCTGGAGGAAGAAGCAAAATTTTACAAAAGTGATAGAGCAATAATTTTTGAGTTCAAAACATGTTCCAGATAAGTGCAAGAATAATTTCATGCCATAGTCAAACAATTGTATACTGAGTTGCAGGAATTCCAAGGTCTAACTTCCCAAATGATAACATTTTTAAACCAATTCAAAGAGAACCCCAATGCATCGACGGAACTTCCAAGGATGTGTGACAAAGAAAATCAGTTGAACTACATAGCACTTATGAATTTCTACAGAACTAGGGAAGAACTAGAGAAGGATATAACAGATTTAGTTAGCAACTGCACAAAACTTCACACAATTGCAGAAAGGATAAGTGATAGGTGAAAATTTCTCAATATTGGAGATATGGGTAAACCAAGATTAACATAGCATATTCAAATAGAACTGGAGGTAGCAATACACTCTAGAGAACTATCTATAGGGATACCCTAGAGAGTGACCAACACAATAATGAAAGAGCATCTCGTGGTGCCCTCCAAAGTTCGAAATTTGATAAGATCTTTTTTTATCACATTAAAAAGATATTAAAAAATGTCATAGGACTCAACCATTTAAGGAGTTACATTGGAGATCGTGTAGTTCACAAGGATAATATCAATCCTCGATTATCATGAAGTTTGGAAAACCTACTTTAAAGACAAACATGAAGGGTGTATTTAATATTTGATTTCAATCGTAATGTACAATCTAAAGTAGGAAAAGGAGAAATTTGGAAATGTCAAGAGTTGCACTATCAATGGGAAGTCAATAAGTCCTAAGAAGCAGTTGCAATATCAATTATATATGTCCAAGAGCGCCCATTTGAAAGGGCTCTTACTTTTGGTAATTTTTGGGAACTACTTCTAAGATTCTAATAGAAAGAATCCCTCATGGCCATTTTTTTGGAGGAAAAGTCATTTGGTGTATGTGATGTGCATGTTGTGAACTACTTCCAATTTATGTATTTTCATTTTCACTGATGTAAGGTTATATTGCTCATTTGATAGACTATTTTTCTATAAATTTTATAGATTTGTATCCCATTGTTTTTCTGATATGATCGTTATGAGTTGATGAATGGATGGTCATGAATAATATTTTTCTTTTAGACTAATTTGTACACTTTTATTGTTCATGTATTATTGATCTATTTTTTTCTTTTATATATTACTATTTTGAAATGCATGTAATATTAGTGATTTAAATATCTGGTCATTCAATTAGTTCATTCCTAGCTAGGATAGGTAGAATAATTTTTACTTTTTGTATTTATATTTAGTTCATATTTCACTCTGCTTTTTGCATATCAATCATCCATACCCATTCATTTCCAATAATGGTAGTCAGGCCAAAATCCGGATGTCTCCTATACCAAATAGTGTGAGGTCTAACTGGGATTTTTAAACTCAAGAGTACCCCTATTTGTTGAAAGGGATTTTGCTTGCATCAACAAGATCTTATGATTATTCTCCTTATACTTTAAACTACTAGGATTGAGAAATATATTATGCTCCTTCTCCTCCTCCCTTTAACTACTAAATAATTAGAAATATTTGGTGCTCCTTCTCTTCTTCCCTCCACCATAAAATTACCAAATTTTGAGAAAGAGTCAATTATCCTTCTCCTCCACCCTCAAATTACTAAAGCTTGAGAAGGCTCTGATGCTCCTTCTCCTCCCCCACCCCCCATAATTACTAAATATTTAGAAATAAGCAATGCTCCTTTTCCTCCTCCACCAAATTTAGTTGGTGCTCCTTATCCTCCTCTATCAAATTATCATATCTTTAGAAAGAGTTGGTGCTCCTTTTTCTCCACCCTCAAATTACCAAATCTTAATAAAGAAGTGATGCTCCTTCTCCTCCTTCATTGAATTACCAAAGTGTGAGAAAGAGTAATCTCTTCTTCACATCCGGTCTTTGAATTATTAAATCTTGAGAAAGAGCAAGTGCTCCTTCTCTTCTTCTATTTAATTACTAAGATTTAGAAAGAGTCAATGCTTCTTCTCCTCCTCCTTAAAATTACCAAATCTTGAGAAAGAGTTGGTGCTCCTTCTCCTCCACCCTAGAATTACCAAATCTTGAGAAAGAGTCCGTGCTCCTTCTCCTCCACCCTAGAATTAGGAACTTTACCCCCTTGGCATACTTAGCCATGTGAGAAATATGAAACATAATGAAATAGTGAGGCATTCATCTTGGGCAGTCTGTGATGAATGAGAAAGTTTCCTAGGAACATGTCATGCCTTAGAAAAAGGCATACCAAAGTTATATGGAATGGGCGGCTTGGCCAAAGACTTGTGAAGTCATAGGTTGAGGCATGATTGTAGATGGCAGTGTTGGTCATGCATGATAGGATGCAACATATTGGTGGTAGAGCTAGATGAAGTGAGAACATGATAGTATTGTTGATTATAATGAAATAACATAGGAGTTGTTGGAAATTTTGGTAGAAGCATTTAACAAGTGCCAATGACAAGCAAGGAAATATTTTAAGTGTTTCCAACAAGTATCTCTTATATAGAGGCTACACAAGTGTTGATAAAACTTGGGCTTGTTAGAAATTTATGAGGTGAACTTGGTAGGAGGTACATTCTATGGAGTTTAAGTGGTCCCAAAGAAGAACTAGGTTCACTTGTACTTAAGATTTTTGAGTAGATAGTTGGGGCATGACACATTGCATGAAGAGATCTTGGGTTCTAAGAAAGAAATGTTCCCTACCTTAAGGCATTATGAAGACTTGTGCAATATGTGTATGAGTGTGCCCACACCTTATGGAGGTAGTTGAAGACTTAATTTAGATTAGGTTTATGTGTCCACTAAGAAAAACATGGAGAGAAATGGAACACCTCAATGAAAGGAAATTGTTAGACTGTCTTCATATGTAAAGTAGGAAACACTAATTTGGAAGTCAATTCATTCAAGGGCCATTCAAGTTTGGGAAGCAAACTTGGAGGAGCATGGTGGATTTAAAGAACTGAAATGTGGTGGGGTTTAGTTTGGCCTAACTATGGAAACCAAGTCCAAGAAGTGTGACTTAGAGAGTCGGGTCATTTAGTTAGGAGGACTAAAGTGCACGTCACCAAGACTAGGTTAAAGGTGATCTAGTGACTAAGAACTGCTTGAAGAATTCTAAGGGTCCAAGGGAAATTCTAGTGCATAGACAAGTGTTAGACTTGATGTTTGGGTAGAGTTGGAAGTTTGTATAAGACTTGGAGTCTACTAGTTCTAAAGTGGTGAAAGTATGTATTAGAAATGTTCTTTCAAGGTAGTTTAACATATCGTAGGGCAGAGGTTTTAGTGCAAAGTTGGAAGATATTCTGGCATGGGTAGAAAGATTCACAACTAAAGTTCCACTTGGGGAAATACCAACACTATAGGAGGTTGAATTGAAAATTGTGTAGGGGTAGTTCTACTTGTAGTTAGTAGCAACAAGCCTAGAAAAGTACTTGGACTATTGCTTGAATGAATAGTTGTAGTGTTTGGTTGGACTCACTCTTGTAAACAAATCTAGTTGTATCTTATCGCAAAACAAGTTTAAGGTGCCTATCTTGGGCACTGCCTACATATTATGTTTTTCTTAATATGATGAAGCATTTATGTTATTTGGATAAGTGTTGAAGTTGTTAACTTGGGATGATTTATAAGGTGATGTTGGTCAAGACCTTTCTTATGATTATTGGATTGTTGTATAAGTTTTAACTACCTTGGGAACCTTGAGGGTTGGCACTTGTGTAAGGCATAGTCCAATTGGAAGCTTCCTAGTGTGACAAATTCACTAGGTAGGTTGTAAGGCAATGTCACACAACTTAGAGTGGCACAAAATTGAAAAAAGTTGAGGGCGACATTAGGGTTGTGACAGGTGATTTTAGAGCATAATTTAATATAGTTTTAATACTATTCAGAATGAATGGGAAGAAATTGAAGGTTTCAATGATAGGTGTGACAAGTGGTTACTAAGAAGTGTAGTAGCTTGGAGGAGCCATGTGTTGTAGAACATATCACAAGATACTTTGGTCAGTTTCCTTTGTGTTTTGGCACTTCTACCCAAGTCGGTGTTAGTCTTGAGGACACATTCAAGAAGACTAAGACAACAAAGAAAAAAGAAATAACATATCATTCCACTTAGACTTGATAGTGGCAAGTCTACCTTTGGTGTGTTTAAGTTTGCACAATTTTTTGAAGTCATAAACTTGGTGTACAGGATTGATACAACAAAGAATCAAGTCTTGGAATACTTGGGTAGTTGCAAACCATTATGGGTAATGACATAGTTCATCGAATAAGAATAAAGGTATGATGGAAGTGAGTACATGACCTTATAATATCTAGTCAAGAACAGTAATAGAGTTTTTTGGTACCACTAAGTAATATCAGAAGCAGTACACGTGAAATTTTTATCTTTGTCTCTTTGGTTACAAACCATGATAGACCAAGCAAAGGTGTGATCACAGCCTAAAGAGGTGTCTTGCAATAAAGTGAAAGGCATTATAGCAAGGAAACAAAAAATGCCTAAGTGTAGAGGTAAGAATGTTGCATGTTTTCTTGGTTACCATAAGCATTTTTCTATGTATCATCCTTTAAAGGAAAATATAGCATTCCAAGAAGAAGTCCAAGAACAACAAACATAAGAAGTGGAGTTGAAGGTTCTAGATGCATTGATAGAAGATCTAAGAAAGTTCATAGTAGAAGGTCAAGAATAGGTGTTACGAGACCAAGGAAATAGTGTCCTTTATTGTGTGAATGAAGCAGTAAGTGGGTTGAAGGTAAATGCATTGGTGGACACTAGTGTAACCCACACTTTTATAAGTGAATGAATTGTTGAAGGGATTCATTGTAAGACTGAGAGCAACAAGCAAGGAAAATTTTAAGGATCTATACTTATCTTAAAGAGTAGAAACTTTGGTGAATCTAACTAATTCTTAAAATGTCAACCATAAAATGTTTGGTGATATTTTTGCAAAAATATTCAAATTTGTAAGGATTTTATATAGTTTTTAGAAAAAAATTGGCAAGTTTTAGATTAAAATACTTTTATCCTATAGAATTTGGGCGAATAATTTTAGAAAAAAAATGGAAATTGGTGAATCTTTTTTGGAAAAAACATGGAAAATTATCCCATGGGCGAAATTTGGCTCTTAAAATTTTCCTTGGAAACAAGGCTTCAATTAAGGTGGTGAACTTAGCAATTAAGTGAGTGGTGGGATTAGTTTTATCTATACCTTTAAAGGTTTGGGACTATTTTGGTGTTTTGGATTTGACAATACTTCCATTGGATGAAAATACAAATTCATATTGGGATAAGACTTTCTAAAACTTACCAAAGCAGTTTGTGTCCCCCATAAGAATTGTTTAATGTTATTGGATGAGACCAAGAATTCTGGTGTGCCTATGGTGACTAGAAGGAATTTGGGGTTGGTGCCATGAATTTCAACTATCAAGTTGATTGAGGTAACCGTTGAGCCCGTGAACATGCCTTGTGTCATTGCATAGTAGCAAGAAAAGTTGATTTTGGGTAGAGAAACCTTAGGTGTGCAATATAGTGTTGTCCACATGGAGAGTAGGTTGGCAATGTTGGAGACTTTGGTGGATATAGTGTTACAGAAGATCAATTGGTTGTGTTCTTTGGTGGACTAGAAGAAAGGCATTATTGGGGGCAATATCGAGCTTGCATGAGAAATAGTTGTAGAGGTCATTAACAAAGGCATCCACTAGAGTGAGATATGTTGCATTAAACATGGTGCACAAGAAGGGATATTCCAAGAGGATTCCTATTTTTTGATGGAAAATGACCTAAGTGTTGAGTCTAAGTTTTGTGAGGAAGCACTCATTTTAGAAAAAATCTCAATTGCAAGATGGTGGATCAATTAAAAAGAAGATTGGAAAAACCAAGAACATGAAAAGTGCACTTCAACGTTATGAATATCAGTAAGATGAGGGTGTTATTTTTGTTATTTTGGGTCAATCGTGGAGCCTAGAAGAGATGATCGTGGAGGTCATTGAAGGGTCTCAACCATCCATTATAAAAAATGGGTTGAGTAAGGCTACAAATAAGTGTGTTAGGTAGAAACTCAAGAAGGAAAAGGTGATCAAGGAACCTTTCGTGACTATAGAAATAGTTCAAAAATCAATAGACTTCGGAAAAAATGAAGAGTTGGTGGATATGAAATTCCACTAGAAAGAAGCATGGTAGGTCACATAGTAGTGTATTAAGGAATACCTTGGTGAAGAATATCAGTTGTTTTCACATCTGGTAGAAGAACTTGCATGCAACATTGCTCAGAAAGCTGAAAGATTCCAAGAACAAGATGCAATTGAATTTGAGAAGTTTGCAGCATACTTGAGTAGAAATAATGACTATGAGGGAGTTGATGATAAGTGGGTCAAAGAGTATGTATTACCCATGTTTGAGGAAGAAGAATACAATGACACAAAGTCCCTCCTTTGTTCTCATTGAGACCGTTTGAGCAACCTACTACGCAATAAGTGGGACAATGGGGAAAAGATAAGCATTGTTTATTAGTTCCTTGGCAAATACTACTTAGTGTATTTTTTTAGTTTCACATGTGTTTTGAGGCACATGGTTGTCAAAGAATTGATAGTTTGGGAAGAGGTGGTGACCTTTCCCTTGGTTCAACAAAGTTGCATGAAAAACTTGAGGGTAGGTATATTATGCACTTGGAAATCAACAAGTTCATTCTCAAGGTTTTGGATGTGACATATGGACTAATCACCCAACTAGTTTAGAACTTGACGGGTACCAATGTACATATGCATGGTTGGATAAGTTAGATGATTGAAGCAATGCTTTCATAGTGTAGACTTAGACAATATGGCATTCAAGAGGAAGGTTGAGTTAGGTACTTATAGTATCTTCAATAGTAAAGAAAGATATTTTGTTTTTGATATTGATGGCGAGATATTTAAGTTGGGGAGGGGGGAGAATGTAAGGCCTTTTTTCTTCAAGGAAGACTTAGGCACCTGTTATCGACCAAACTAGAAAACCACCAAGGTTCATAGCATGTTATGGAAGCAACATAGGGGATAGGTACCTAATGTCACCACAACACCTATCCTTCCCTATTCGATCCAACTCCTACAATAAGAGGCTCTAGGAGGCTTCCCGCAAAATATCACTTCACCTCAAAGAATCTTGAGACCAGTGCCTAAAAAAAAAACACTAGGTGAAGGTAGGAGTTAATTGTTTGAAAGGATTGTTGAACTAATAAATAACACAAAAAATAAAGTAACAACCAACAAGCTAACTTACCCCAATCCACCAAAATAATGACCAAATAACGCACTAGAAAAGGAAGTGAATATCCTTACCACTTTAAGGATGATCTGTAACATGTGTACCTTGGAAGAAGTGGTTGGAAATAAGATATTTCCTTGTTGTCATGTTAACTCAAACCTGCAAAAATGGAGAAAAACACAAAAAAACACAAGCAAGAAAATGACATTTTGAGGCCTTCCACAAGTGTGTAATCACACTAGATCAATAAATATGTGGGTAGAAAGGATAGGGAAGCAAAGTATGAGTCAATACTATTCCCTAGAGCCTTTAGATATGCACTAGAAAAAGTTTCTAGGTGGTTGGAAATCACCTCTGCAAATTTGGGGTTCAAATACCCCTAGGGTCAAAACCCAAATTTGCTACACCCAAGAGAAATGTTGTTTGCTAGGTTGTAGTTTTCTTCTATATTCACCAGAAAATAAATATAAAACTTATAAATCAGATCTGAAAAGTTATGCAAGGTTTTGAGAGGTAAATACTTACAATATATGTCCCTTCTCATGCAAAATGGGTGTAGATATGAAGATGTTCTTTGTTGTAATAACACAGATCTGCACATTATTCTTCAAGAAAACTCTCGTGAAGTATATTCATTAAAGCATAAAACTCAAGGGTAAACTTATCTTGGGGTAGGAAAATTCTCAAGAAGCAAAAACTCCAAGATCTACTGGCTTATAAGATATAGAAATGAAGAACTAAGCTAGGTTATGAATTTTTTTTGTATTTTTTTATAATAAGAGATGATTTAAACTATTTGAATTTAAATGGTTGAAAAATTGAGAGATTTACCTTTACCTTTTTTCTACCTTTAGATGTCTCTTATTTTGAGCAATTGTGACCCGGCAAGTTTAAGATTGGCCTGGATGGATTTCTAGTAGATTGGATTTGGAGTCGAAGGACTATCACTCCCAATGCTAGAAATTCAACAATAGATGGTTTCCTCCTTGGATTTGTTAGGAGAGCTCCTTGATGGATGGTCTCCAAGACAACCAATCAACTAGGGTCAAAGTGATAACCTACCTGTGATGTCCCTTTCCCCTTGATCGCCTAGGAGGACTTAATACCCTATTTAATTCCCGTAGGCTATAGTCAGAGCAAGGGAATTATTTAATTGATGTCAATTTGGGAGAAAATAAATATTAAAGTTGACATTAACTAATTAATTAAATTAGAAAGGGGTAAAAAGTGAATTTTGGGAGAAAATGACTAAAATATTTATAAAGTCATTGTATTTTATTTTTTGGGGAGTGGAAAAGTCACTTAAGGTTTATCAAGTGAATGGGGGCTCATTCACTCATTCATTCATGACTTATTTTGCAAAGAGGAAATCAAAGAGCTCTTGTGGCTTTGGCTCTTGGGACGAAAAAACCTAGAGAAAGATTCGGTTCGGTGGACCTGAGACTATCCACCCTAGCTAATCATGGAGGAAATATCATTCATATATTTCATTATGCTTCATTGTGGCCGATATTTTATCGCTTGGCAGCCGATTTTTCCCTTGAAGAGATCGATTTTTCTTAAGGAGTTTGAGTTGATCTTGTGGTTGCATTTATTGTGGACAAGGTCGAGTTATCTTGCTCTTTGGGATCGATTCTTGGATGTTGGGGATAAGATAATTGTTGTTGGTCGAGTTTCATGTAGCAGATCTTGATTTGGTTGAGGTAGGGGTCAAATTCATTGTGGGAGAGGACACCTTCACTTGTGGTTGTTGTCATTTTTTGTTGGGACGAGTTTACCGCTGATAGGAAGCATGAATACAAGCAGTTGTCACCTATAGGCCTATCCACTAATTTATGGGATGTCATACATACTTTGTTGTGTTGATTCCTTTACCTACGGACCTATAATCTTCAACATAAATATATATCAGGTTCCTCATTTATTTCTATTGTACTATTTGTTGGGATTTTCAATGTACTTCAACTATCATAAATAATTAATGCAATAAATATCTTTGAGTCTCTATATTGGTGTTTCTTTATAAATCACAACATAGATTAGAAATACATATGAATTGTTTGATAGAATGCATGTCTACAAACTATTTGATGAAATGTCTACACTACTAAACTGAGTAAAAATCCAACAAAAAAAAATGTGGGAATTTTGCAGTGGTATCAAAGCCATAGTCCTCCCAACATGTGAGTGTTTGTTGTTTTATGAGGTGGGAAGATAGGGAATATATCACTTACAAAAGTAGAAGGCAGTGAGGATTGGAAAACATATTTTCATCAGAAGAAGAGGAAAACATGGAGGACATGGATGAGAAACTTGAGGTAAACACCAAAAACATTCTAAATGACTTAGCAAGGGGGAAATAACAATTGGTACAACTCATGACTTAGTTAATCAACATTACTCAAGCGAACTAAAACCATGGGGGAAACAATGGTTCAGGGGGTACTAATGGACACAATGTGAATCATGCAAAAGGCAACAACAACAATATTCCTGTAGAAAACAACACTAGGACCACTAGTAGAGTTATTCCTAGACCTCTTTTTTCATAGTTATCGGGGGAGAAACAAATAGGAAATCAAGGGCAACAAGGGAAAGGTGAAACCTTTAATGATTACTTGAGATAGTACCTGAATATTGGTGAGGATTTTCAGGTAGCCATGTCATTACAGGACTAATTTACTATCAAATATAGGAACATACCAAGGGATTTCAACATGGGTCAACAAATCATCGATATCATGCAAAAGGTTGGAAAGTTATCCATTCCTTCCATTGACGGTTCTAACAAGTGCACAACTAGAGCATGCCTAGGGAAGTTCGAAACCTAGTTCCAACTCAACCCTATGACAGAGGAAGAAGCGATTAACTTATTTACCTATCATTTAGATGGAGAGGCCCATGAGTGGAGGTACCATGGATTGGTCACTATGGGACATGCCAACATACTTCCTATTTGGACTTCACACAAAATTTGATGTAGGGATTTGAAAAAAAGGATCCAAAACTGTATTTCAGAGACACTTCACAACTCAGATAGGTTGGGACACTAGATTCCTACATTATAGAGTTCCAGAGGCTTGCAGTCATAGTGATAGACGCATCGAAACAAAGGCTAGTTATGTTGTTCACAGAAGAATTATTTGAGCCACTGCGTGGTTGGGTTAAAGCCTTCAAAGTAGAGTCTCTACAAGATGCCATCATTAGGACACATAACATGGAGGATGTGGTCCCAAAGAAAAAACCTTTCTCCAAGCCTTTCATTCCCCAGAAAAACAAAGATAAGAAACCTTTTCAAAAAGAGTGGA
>CBVK0100827831.1:0-11541 GCA_900067695.1 Picea abies
TAAAATTCTTAGAAATTTGAATATTTTTACAAAAATATCGCCAAACATTTCTAGTTGACAGATGAAGGATTAGAAAGAATCGCCAAGGTTTCTACATTTTAAAATAAATTTCCATCCTTAAAATCATCCCTATTAAACATAGAGAAGAGATAAATCTGAAACTGTGTTGGGAAATAGGTAAATATAGGAATTACAGTCAAAGAGGTTCTAATATAGCTCTACCAAGAGAAAAATAGTGAGAGACAAGTATTGTTCTACGGGGAAAGATCCAATAGCCACAAGTATGGCCAAAAGTTCTATCCTTCATTTAGTGGGTGTGCTCTGAGTATTTTGAAAAAAAGGCTTCCAAACTGATATATGTTTACCTATGTAGAGGCAAACAAGAATCAGTTCATCACCCTTTTCTTCAACCCTCACTCTTGAAGTAGATCTGGAATTAGGATTATGCTTGTTAAGAATGTTTACAAACTCTAGAAAGAATAGTCCAGGTTAGGGATCTATTTATCAAATGGAGGACAATAAGGAGGAAAGTCATAATTCATTTGAAGATAAATTCTTCTAATCTTTACCTGTTGGGATACATGGCCATTTAGGAATCAGGAACACGATAATATTCAAAGACAAAGTTGAATAGATCCACAAGCATGAAACCATTTAGATGCATCAATTAGTAACACATTCTAGCTAATTTCAAGAAGGTGGATGTTAGTCGCTCTTAATATTGGGAGGATCAAGGCATTATCAAGTGGTAGATAGTCAAGGAAGCAATAGATAACTGAAGAGATTCCAAGACTGCTGAGAGGTTGGGGTTGAGCGACCAACCTACTTCTCAAGACAAGGTCCTGGTAGGGTGGTACAAGATGAACTTTGATGAGATAGGGAACTTAGGCTACAGAGAAAAGAATGATGTCATACAGGACCATGAAAGTCATCATTCTAATGTTATTCATAGGAATTGGCCATGAACCAAGTAATGATACTCAGCTAATTACTTTAATTTTCAAGGCCTAACGAAAATGGTAGATTCCATATTTTACAGATTATTCATCATGGGAGACTAAGTAATACGATTCATGGCCAATGAATGTGAAAATAGAAATTTGGAGCTTCAACATCTTTTGGCCAAAGACTAGGTATTTGGCACTAGCCATCTCAAAGCATGCCAAAACAAATTGTAATAAATTGGTGAATTACTTACAAAACTAGGGGTTTGAGTTAAACCCCCATGGATTGAAAATATGTATTTGTTAGCATGGAGTAAGGGAGCAATGTCGTTTGGACAAATTAAGGAAAATGATCAAGGGGTGAGATGGTTGTTACAGAAGTGATGAGTAATTATGGAAATAAAAGAACAAATGTTGCTAATTATGATTACATCTTATTACAATGTGATGTTAACAAGGGTTGGACATATGTAGGGCCAACAATGGGATCTTTGTGAAACTTTTTCTTATAAATACCTTAACTTTAATAAGCAATTTTAGTGATGTTCAACGTGCAGGTAACCGATATAAAACTATGGACTTTCCCTTTATGTAACAACCAAGAAGTAGGAAGTTGTTGAGGTCAAATGAGAATAACAACCAAGAAGTAGGAAGTTGTTGAGGTCAAATGAGAATAAATGGACAGAGTAGAGGGGGTTTAGGATTGGAATGGAGGTAAAAAATACATGTGAGGAGTAATACATGAAGACACACCTCAACTCTAAGGAAGAAAGTTTCTCTCTTTGCATAATAATGAGAAAGAAATTGAGAGTGCTCCTATTAGGGGTAAGAAAGGAGAATCACACCATGCAACAAACATTGGTGAATTTGAGAAATATTTTTAAAACTAGGATGGCCCTCCACAATATTTCATGGGATCATCAACTCATTAAGGCAAGTAGAAATGAGAAAGTGGAACAAGTAGAGAGTCAATATTCAATCCAGTCAGTTAGAGATTATTTTGATCAAAATAGAGGAGACATTGGCAAAATTAATTGCCTTCCTTTCGGGCATCAAAACTATCTAGGATAAGTAATGGGGAAGGACATTTTTTTTTTAAGTTTGTAAAAACGTATTCCACTTAATATGGTTAAGAATAAATAATAGTTGACTCTAGTTTTCATTCTTATCATATGGTCGTCTTTGATATGCATCCAAAATCTAGGGGATGATCGGACCCTCATATACAATTTCCCTATTAAAAAAGAAAATATATTTTTGTCTTTACAGGAAACAAAGATTTCCATGCAACAAAACAACCAACCACTTGTCATTTTGTATTGCCCTTAGAAACCCAATTATTTTTGCAAGGGAAAAAATGTGTCAATTAAAACAACTATAATAAGAAAGTAAGATTGAACAGAACAAGAACAACAAAATTGATGAACTGTTACAAGTGCAACTACCACAAAACAATTAAAACTTCAATGCTTCCTGTGAATAAATGATAGTGCTATTGATGTTGATATTGATCTAATAGTTAATATAGATTTTGATTTTTTTATTGAATTATAAGAGTTATGTTTAAATGCAATCACAAATATTGAAAGTTGAAGGACTTCTTTCATATAATTTGTGAGATAGTTTAAACTATCCAGCGAAATGTCACTAGACATGTGTTATCACACAATTTGTAGTTTGGGAAAAGCCCAAACCAATCCATGGAAGTGTGAAAACTATGGGAGTACCTACCCACTATCACCTTAGATAGGCACTCCCCTCGCTTTAGTGATGATGAAATCACCATAAGGGTGGAATCTTGGTGAACCTAGGGGGATTGAGATGGAAAGTGTAAGAATTATAGATAAAACTCCCTATAGGTCAATATCGAAGGAGTAAGGCTTGAGAATGAGTCTTGTAGACAAAGAATAATTTCCAAGTGTAGAGTACCTACAAAACAATGTTAGCCCTTCCCGAAACAAGACAAATGATAGTTATAGTAGCCTTAAACCAAGGGGAATCAAGAAATATACCTTGCTATCCCAAATTTCAGTAGTATGGAAATATATATCATCAACAAATAATAATGATAATTGCAAATTTAACCATGAAATATCAAGTACAATATGTTGGAAATAGAGCTAGTAATGACTAGTTAAACCTCCAATGAATTAGCCAAGGAGTTGATGTTTTTTAGGACTTTTTATTATGTGTTATCAACAAATTATTATAAAATCCAAGTGGCTGTAGCAAACAATTTCTAGAGCAGAAAGATCTAGCCACAAAAATCAGAAAGTAAACCACTCAAAATTTAGCCAATAACCAGTAGAAAAATTACCAAGGTTTACAAGTGAACTTCATTGGTAGATTAGTAAGAAAAGATTGAAAGAAGTTGAGTTTTCTGCAACCCTAATGGTTTTATAATTAATTTTTAACAACAAAGAGAATTTCTAGGATAATCAAGACTCCCCTAGGGAATAGGAAAGCTTAAGGAATGAAGAATTGATTCCAACTTGAACAATTTCAATATCTCTAAAATTCACACATACCAATGCAACAATTTTGTATCTCCAATGAAAATATACTAGTGCCTTTATCAATTGGATTAATGGAGTCTCTCTTGTAAGAAGTAATTGTGTTACTTCTCTAGGGGTGTAATCCTTTTTACTCCCTAGAGAAAACTGAACTAGAAAGGTAAATCTAGGAGGGTGTAGGTATTTTTACTCCTCCTAGCAACCTTTGCAAAATAGATTATTCAATGACAACAATGATAGATCTTGGTGGAGGGTGTATTCCATTATACTCCTCCAAGTGTTTAACAAATTAAACTTGTAACCAAGAAAGAAGAAATAAAAAATAAATTCCTTACCTTGTCCAAGATATAAGAAAAAACAAAGCATCCAAGAGATAATGCCTAGCTTATTCCTCCAATAGACAAGTAGTAGAATCCACAAGACATTCAAGAGAGAGATAGTGTGAATTTCCAAAGCAGGGATAAAATTCCATCCATACAATGTGTAATTCTCAAGTTAGGTTTATCCACAATGACAATGGGGTGACATCTTTTTATAAGAGGTCACCTAAAACCCATTTGTCGACAATTCAAAATGTCAACATCAAATTATGGAGGTCGAACTCCTCTTTTTTCCTTTACAACTTTAAATTTCAAGATTACAAAAATAAAATCCCTATTTAGGGGTGATGAAATTCCCTAAAGGGTGACATTGGGCCACTAGGAGAGACATTTTTGCCTAGGGTGAAAATTGTTGGGCCTCCAAAGGTCACATGTCTTGCCAAAAAGTGTCATATTCATGCCAAGTGTCTCTATCTCTATCAATACATGCCACATAACCATCAAAACACCTTGGACCATCAAACCCTAGTCTTCCAAGTGATGATGTCATGCCCCAAAAGAGAAGAGTATGGCCTCAAAAGGAAAAGGTTGGGGCTGGGAAGGATAGTGAGTCACCTCCAATGGATAATAAAATGCCTCCAAAGGAAACATCCCTCATCCAATATGTCCCAAGGAGAGGAGCCACACCATCCAACATGTGGGCTTCATGCCCTAAATGAAGGTCCAAGGAACCTTGTGCCTTCATGATCAATCTTTCGCATGTCAAGGACCTGCAAAGACAAACAAGTACACCCTCCAAGGTTCCATAAGTCACAATATCATTCCAGGTTATCCATATCTATTAAAACAACCACCCAAACATGTGCATAAAATCCCCCCTTTTCAAAATAAACAAATTCTCAAAGACCTTATACAACTTGCCAAATTTAGATATGGGAGGAAATTCTCAAAGACCTTATACAACTTGCCAAATTTAGATATGGGAGGGGTATCATAGTGTTCTATTGGGTGAGCAAATTCCTCAAGTAGGGGATGTTCCCAAGGAGAGTCCTTTCTAGGTAATGTAGTGAATATGAGGTGGATGGGGTTAGGATTCTAGGTATGGGGTTTCATGACATACAAGGGCTCTTATTGTCTCATTTATGGGATCCTTTGTTGAGGGATAACCACATCCTTTTCCGGTTTTTGTTTTTAAGGCATATTTTTCCAATCCCTTTATTAGCTATTTATTTTTCATGTGTCACCAAGTTGAAGACAATAAGGGAAACTAAAAATTAAATGAATAGCCCACAAATTGTGTACCTTGGAAGGTATTATTAATTAATTAATTATTTATTTAATGGGTCCCTCAAGTTTTTGAGATGTGTTAAATTTCTCTTGGATACCAGGCTGAGCCTTTAATGCATGATGCTTTTTTAGGGTACCTCCAAGCCTAATGGCCCCTTCTTCCCATGAAATGAGGTACATTACCTTCTTGGGTCAGTAAGCTCGAAAACTTAAAATATGGGGAAACATAGGGGAAGAAGTGACATAAGGTGGTAAGTATGAGCAGGAATGGTATGGAGACCCTTCAAGGAGACCCCCTAGTAGCAACCCTTTCCATGAGGGTGGCCACTTACTAGGAAACCATGACACTCAGGAAGGTGAAAATGGGAATAAAACATAATTCCAAAGAAATTGTTTTCAAAATTACCAAAGTTTCCTCTGCAACATGCTCAAATGCTTCAAATATTAAAATGACACTTACCACAATACCATAATTGTTACCTTGTGAAGCAAGATATGTTGTCCCCTGTGGGCCAATTTGGGTTTGGTAGATGTCGTTACCATTGATTGAAAGGTGATGTGTGGTATGATAGGGGCCCTCGTCTACTCATATTCCTCTCGATATTCCATGTTTGCAACATGAGGGCCTCGATACATCATCTCCTTAGTTATCCCTATGAATGGGGGATAACATTTGGCTCCTACTTGGGGACATGTACTTTCCATAGAGTGCATGAGAACCTCACCATCTCTTGTTAATACATGTTCCTACACACATTGAAATCAAAAAAATGTGGATATCGAGGGTGGCTCACTCACCCTTTTTTCATATGATAAAAATTTCAACTAATATTTAAAAGAATTTTTTTCATATTTTTCAAAAATTTCTAAACTAACATGTAATATCATGAAAGAAAATAATGTAAATCAACTATGTATTAATGAAATTAGATAAAAATGAAAAATCTCATATGGCATGCAAATATAAGTAAATGAAACTAAATTATTATGAACAAGAAAATGCAAGTGCAGGGAAAATAAAATGACCTACCTACTTACCTGGGCCCTGGGCCCTAAAGAGGTCAAGTTCCTTTGATGTAAGGTTGGAGAAGGGACCCATCAACCGAAAATGAAATACTTCTCCCATCCATGGAATACAAGTAGTATTTTCATTTATTGGAATTTCTCTTGATGATGTCAGGGCCAAGCCATGAAACTTCATTCCTTTCATCATAATTGGGCTCACCTCTCTACTTATCCCACACGAGTGCAAGGATTCATCCACTAAAGTTAATATAAGGTATGTTTTCAATGTACGGACGTGAAGGGGGTTCTTCCTTGACCATATATTTAATATCCTGTTCTCACTCTTTATCTTTCCTAACTTCATCTTTCTTGCGTATTTTGATGGATCCTGTCTCTTTTCCTTGTAATTATGTAAGATTCTCTTTGTATTATTTTGTCCTTGGAAGTAGTGTATTTATGCAATATTCTTGTGCAAAGGGAAGATCTTGAGGGTCATATTCAATGATCTGTCAAGGCACATCAGGATCATAATCACTGTGATAATCAGGGTGGTTCATGTCCATCACATGCTTCTTGACTACCTGTTGGCCATATGAAATCTCAAAGGTGCCATCCCCGCATGGGAATATGTGCATGAGTGAGATCCATGCTAAGGAAACCTCCCAGGGTGGCCTCCCGACTTCCCTAAAGGGTGATGCCAAGTTTCTCTCTCTATCAATTCATACCACATCACCATCAAGACACCTTGCACTATCAAACCCTATCCTTCTAAGTGATGACATCATGCCACAAAAGAGAAGAGTGTGTCCTCCAAAGGAAAACATTGTGGCTAGGAAAGCTAGCGAGTCACCTCTAATGGATAATCAAATTCCTCCAAAGTAAATTTCCCTCATCCAAGATGTCCCAAGGAGAGGGGTAGGACCATCCAACATGTGGGTTTCATGCCCCAAATGAAGGTTGAAGGAACCTTCTTCCTTCATGATCACACTTTCACTTTTCAATGACTTGCAAAGACAAACAAGTATGCCCTACAAGGTTCCACAAGTCACAATATCATGCCAATTAAGAAATATCTAATAAAATAACCACCCAAACATGTGCATCAAATCCCCCCTTTTCAAATTTAGATATGGGAGGGGTGTCATAGTGCCCTATTGGGTGAGCCAATTTCTCAAGTAGGGGATGTTACCAAGGAAATTCCTTTCTAGGTCATGTAGTGAATATGAGGTGGAAATGGTTAGATTTATAGGTATGGGGTTTCATGACATACAAGGGCTCATATTGTCTTATTTATGGGCACCTTTGTTGAGGGATAGCCACATCCTTTTCCTCTTTTTTTTTAAGGAATATTTTTCCAAACCCTTTATTAGCCATTTATTTTGAATGTGTCACCAAGTTGAAGAAAATAAGGGGAACTAAACAAGAAATGCACAGCCCATTGGTTCACATACCTTTCCAAGTTGAAGATAATAAGGGGCACTAAAAAGGAAATGCATAGCCCACAAACGCTCTACCTTGGAAGGTATTATTAATTATTCAATTATTTATTTTATGGGTCGCTCACTTTTGTGAGAAGTGTTTCATTTCTCATGAGATCTTATGGTGAGCCTTTATTGCATGATATTTTTTCTAGGGATCCTTCAAGCCTAATGGTCCCTTCTTCTCATGAAATGAGGTACATGCCCTTCTTGGGTCAATAAGCCTGAAAACATAAAATATGGGGAAATAGAGAGGAATAAGTGATGGAATGTGGCAAGTATGAGCAGGAATGGTACGAACACCCTTCAAGGAGACCCCCTAGTAGCAACCGTTTCCCTAAGGGTGGTGTCTTACTAGGAAACCATGATAGTCACCAAGGTGAAAAAAGAAAGAAAAAACATAATTTCCAAGAAAATGTTTTCTAAATCAAGAAAGGATCCTTTGCAACATGTTCAAATGCTTCAACTATTAAAATGAAACTTATAACAATACCAGACTTGTTAAATTTTGAAGCAAGACCTGTTGTCATTTCTGGGCCAAGCTGGGTGTGGTGGATGTCATTGAAATCAAACAGATGGTGATGCATGGTATGATAGGGGCCCCTTGTTGTGGTAAATCTCTCCCCATGGACAGGTGAAACCCCCCTTGGAACAAGACCCCTCTTTGATCCAGGGAAAAAGGAAAAAAATGGTGTACTAATTCCCCCCTATACCTATTGCAACAATTGGAATGATAGGAGAAGGATGTATGAGTTACCTTTCTATGCCGGTTGTCCTCATTGCTCCAAACTTTCATCTTCATGTCCAAGCTCCTAGGTGCAGGAAAATTCCTATAAGGAACAAAATGAAACCTCCTTCTTCCACACTATATTGTTAAGAAGAAACAAATCCATCTATGATGAATTAAACAACAATAGACATGCATATAATGAACACATATGCATGAGAGGAATAGGCCAAGTTACGTATTAATGGAAATAAAATAACATTGAATCACTTTTATTCTAAATCTTGAGGTTGCAACAGCTCCTCCAAGCTCTCCTATCCAGCCCCTTGGGTCTCACACATTCATAAGTATGATTCTCTCAATTTGCCTCCCCCTTTCACTCAAGCATGACCTTTATTATATAGTATTTAAGGCATCACAACCATAGGATATTGTTCAGAAGAGGATGTGGTGAAGTGAGGATTTGGCTGAACAAACATTATTTCCTTTCCTTGAATAGAGTGAAGCTCGAACCAATCTCTTAACAGATCGATATCTCCCAGAAACAATCTCACAAATTAAGGCATGATGGTTGCAACTACTTCATCACCTCCCCATAACTGTGTACATGAGTATGAACACGGGATTATCACTCCCTAAGAAACTCTTGAGGGGAAATGATCAAGTTTATCCCTCCCTGTATATGGGAAGGGGGTGATGAAGCTCAAACAAGGCCAAAATATCAAGGAAAAAGGTAGTTTTTTTACCTCTGACTGATAGGTTTCCCTTCGAACTTGTCTAGGGGTCATGGAAAACACTTCTTCATTGTGATGAAGTTGCAACATTTGGTGTGTGACACTTAGGTGTGTAATAGTTGTGACACTTAAGTGTGATAGTTAGGTGTTTAACATATGCCTCCTAAAGTGTGATGGCATAACAAAATCTTATGGTTGAAACACTTTACATATCATCCCCAAGGTAGGCATACCCATGCTCGGAATACACTGACTCAAAGTATGGTTGTTGACCAATACACTTTGGATCCATGAAAGCACTGACTAAGGATATGGCCACCAAAAATATGAAGTGGATCCATATCTCCATGACTCAATTAGGTTGTAGACATGAAAGAATACATAGTGGAGGTATGATATGAAAAAAACACGGCCATGGACCAATATAAAGTGGATCTATGTGACAATATATATGTCATTAATATTTCCATTATGATGACCATACTAGAATGTTCTAAGTGCTCAAATAGTCTCCATCATAACTTGGGTACTTGAGGAGTTCCCAAGGTCTTCTTCACGATCCGGAAATGGTACAATTCTAGCCATGTGGACAGATGTGTTGATGTCTAACATGGTAGAAACCACTTGATTATCGGTTATTGATGTATATCGTTAATAAGTGTAGGGAAAATCACTAATGATAAAAATGACTCCCAAGGTACCCTATTACATTTCAGCGAATGCAAATAAATGAGTTGAATTCGAACATTCGTGAAAAAATTCAATCAGAGATCAATGATGTAAACCTACATTCAAAAGTGAGGAGACTTTCCATTTTGGCATGTAGGCTCCAACGTACCAACTACTTTCAAATTCTAATTCCTATATAATGTGTTAAAGTTGACAAGAACAGACTCATTGAAGAAGGGAAATAATGTGTCCCCCAACATCGACATTAAATTGAAACAAAAAAGTTGGTGGATTTGGGTTGAAGCTTTCCTTGAACATTGTGAGGCATGAAAAATGACTTGGAAACATTGAATCGATTGAGAGATAGACCAAAAAATAGTGCGACAGTATTTGGGTCACTCTTCGGGTGAGATGAAGGAATATGATGAATCATATGATTTTTATGACTAAGAGATAATCATATCACCAAACTGTAATACAAGATGCAAACAAGTGCCATGTTCAAGGTTGAAAAAAAACAACTTCCATAAGTTTGCAAACAAGTGCCATGTTCAAGGTTGAAAAAAAACAACTTCCATAAGTTTTTCCAAAAAATGACCCCATTCCCTAAAATTCCTTTGGTGATGAAGCTCAAACAAGGCCAAAATATCATGGAAAAAGGTATTGTTTTGACCTCCGGCTGATAGGTTTCCCTTCGAACTTGTCTAGGGGTCATGGAAAACACTTCTTCATTGTGATGAAGTTGCAAAATTTGGTGTGTGACACTTAGGTGTATAATAGTTGTGACACTTAAGTGTGATAGTTAGGTGTTTAACATATGCCTCCTAAAGTGTGATGACATAACAAAATATTATGGTTGAAACACTTTACATATCATCCCCAAGGTAGGCATACCCATGCTCGGAATACACTGACTCAAAGTATGGTTGTTGACCAATACACTTTGGATCCATGAAAGCACTAACTAAGGATATGGCCACCAAAAATATGAAGTGGATCCATATCTCCATGACTCAATTAGGTCGTAGACATGAAAGAATACATAGTGGAGGTATGATATGAAAAAAACATAGCCATGGACCAATATAAAGTGGATCTATGTGACAATATATATGTCATTAATATTTCCATTATGATGACCATACTAGAATGTTCTAAGTGCTCAAATAATCTCCATCATAACTTGGGTACTTGAGGAGTTCCCAAGGTCTTCTTCACAATCCGGAAATGGTACAATTCTAGCCATGTGGACATATGTGTTGATGTCTAACATGGTAGAAACCACTTGATTATCGGTTATTGATGTATATCATTAACAAGTGCAAGGAAAATCACTAATGATAACAATGAATCCCAAGGTACCCTATTACATTTCAGTGAATGCAAATAAATGAGTTGAATTCGAACATTCGTGAAAACATTCAATCAGATATCAATGATGTAAACCTACTTTCAAAAGTGAGGAGACTTTCCATTTTGGCATGTAGGCTCCAAGGTACCAACTGTTTTCGAAGTCTAATTCCTATATAATGTGTTAAAGTTGACAAGAACAGACTCATTGAAGAAGGGAAATGATGTGTCCCCCAACATCGACATGAAATTGAAACAATAAAGTTGGTGGATTTGGGTTGAAGCTTTCCTTGAACATTGTGAGGCATGAAAAATGACTTGGAAACATCGAATCGATTGAGAGATAGACCAAAAAATAGTGCGATAGTATCTGGGTCACTCTTCAGGGGAGACGAAGGAATATGATGAATCATATGATTTTTATGACTAAGAGATAATCATATCACCCAACTGTAATACAAGACGCAAACAAGTGCCATGTTCAAGGTTGAAAAAAAACAACTTCCATAAGTTT